>CAJHNH020000155.1:273282-278282 GCA_905116865.2 Candidula unifasciata
TAAATAATGCTGTTTGTTGGCCGAAAACATGTGCCAAAGCCACGTTTGTGCATTCATGTGCAGTCCTGAGTATAAATAATGCTGTTTGTTGGCCGAAAACATGTGCCAAAGCCATGTTTGTGCATTCATGTGCAGTCCTGAGTATAAATAATGCTGTTTGTTGGCTGAAAACATGTGCCAAAGCCATGTTTGTGCATTCATGTGCAGAGGCATTGTTCACAGGTCGAGTCTAAATTTTATTTTGAAATTGTGATCATAGGCTGAAACAAGTCCAAAATCTAGAAGTGGACGAACAACCAGAACTTTCCGCTGGAGTTTACAGCAGGTCAATGCTAAGAAGAAGATGAAGAAAACAAACCAAGTTCATTTGAGAAAGGTCAAAGGCGAAAGAGCAGATGAGACAGTGATAGAAACAGGAGAAATTATCAAGAGATGGACGAATAACAGACTGAACGAGTGTACAGTCAGGATGAGAGAAGAGCAGTTTGAGATTGATCCATTGCAGCCTTCATTGTAACAGGCCAACCTCATTGTGATGACCAACCTTCATTGTGACAGCCAACCTTCATTGTGATATCATTCCTTCATTGTGATAACCAACCTTCAATATGATAACCATCCTTCATTATGATAACCAGAAGCACACAGTAGAAGAAGAAAAGGAATCATTATTGTTGTGTGCATATGGTGGGCTCCCCCCAATACAGCTGTTGTTTTAAATAAGAAACTAATTACGGCTATCTCAAATGCAGTCAACTTGCCCTGTCACATAGTCTGCCAGGTAATCTACATTTATGGGTCGCTAAATAACATCTCAACAAATTTTTTGTTATTTCACACATTTTATTAGCGATTTGTTGATTTTATTTACAGATCCAGTCTGGGTACATTGAGCAATGGACAGATTGATGGACAATGATGAAAGTATTGGCAGCAGCGACAGGGGTTATACATCTATTGACCCTGAACCCCAAGGCCCCGGTGGCATTTCCACTCAGCTGGCCCCAGAATTTTCCAGAAAACTGAGTTTTGTTGAGCATCATGATGATGATGATGCTCACAATAACAGACAAGGTTCTGACAGTCATCTGGGAGCACAGATGTCGGCCAGTACACACACTGCTAGGAAAGCTTCCCCTGTCTTTGGTCCGACCCTTGGAGCACAGATGTCTGCCAGTACACACAGTGTGGGAAAAGCTTCACCTACCTGCGACCCGATGTTGGGAGCACATATGTCGGCTGGCACACACAGTGCTAGAAAGGCATCCCCTGTCTGTGACCCGACCCCGGCAGCAGCTCCCAGAGAACACCAGCAGGCGTTCCTGTGCTCCTGCGGCGACAGTTTTGAGAAGTCGGTACATCTGGCAGCACACCGACGCTGGACCTGCAGGTTCAAGGACAAAACAGCACAGTGCCATGTCTGCCAAAACTGGTTTGCCTCAGATATGGGCCTGAAGCGACATATGAAACATGCTCACGGAGGAGTCTACAGCTGCGACAGTTGCAGTCTGAGATTCCCTAACAAAATCAAACTGACTCGCCACTGGATGGAGGCTCATTATGATGAACGTGCAGACAAAGAAAAGACACTGAAATGCTTCGAATGTGGGGACACCAATTTTGAGAATAGATTTGAACTGGAATGTCATCTTGTCTTGCATAAATTTGAGAAACATCAGCAGAAGATGGCAGAGGGTGTCTCTGCTTCTCATCAATCCCACATCCACTTCTCTCCCTATCCCTCCCCACCTTTCATGCGCCCCATGCGCCCACATCACCCATTTCATCATCCCTATGGGTTCGGACCCCCTTGGTCACACTTCCCTTTCAGACCACCACCGCCATCAATGTTCCCATTTATGCCATTTCCTCCATGCGTACCATTTCGGCCGCCATTTCCACCACCCCCCTTTCGCTCTCAGTTTCCTGCAGGACCATTTTCGCCAGGACAGGAGGACGGCCCCTCTGTGAAATCATTCACGACAAGCACAGCCTATGGGACCGCCTCCAGCAGGACAGACGACTGTTCCCCAGGTGCTGCAGCACCAGCAGCACAAGTGCCTTCCCGCAGCCCTCACCATAACCATGAATATGTGGAGCCCACAGCGTTCCCTTGCTTGTTCCATCACTCCTACGATTGTACTCACACCAAGTGCCACCACCACAACCATCACGAGCATCAGCAGAAGAAGAAATGGAAAAAGTATCTCAAGTTAATGTTGAAAGGCAAGGTGCCCTCACGGCTGTCCGGGCTGCTTCCACCCAAAGATGAGAAGAGCCAGGAAAGGACAGATAGTTGTGGCAAGGAGAAGGATGCAAATATCTGCGAGTTCAAGATGGCCTGCAAGTTTTGTGATAAAATCATCGAGACAAATACAGTCCTGTGGCACCAGAAAAAGGAGTGCCCTGTTCTGGCAACACATCAATGTGGTGTCTGTGACAGGGTGTTCAAAAAGAGGCATTTTCTCATCCGGCACATGCATGAACAGAACCATTTGAGTGTTGGCACTAATGCTGCTGCCCCAGGCAGTGTCAGCTCTAATTGTGTGACCAGTCTGCAGGAGAAGATGAATGCTTCACTGCAGCTGCTGAATGTCTCTGGGGAAGTAGACACAGCAGCTTCTAAGGATGTGGTCAGAGATGCAAGCTTGCTCTGCCCCAAAAATGTGTCCTGTGACATTGCAGCAAGTCAGCAGGTGTCAGGCAGCAAGAACTTCTGTGAGAACATTGTTTGTGCTGAGAATAGAGGAGCTGGGAGTTATTTGCCAGAGAGAGCTGCTAGAGACAGTTTGCAGTGTCACACATGCAGGTATGTGTGTCAGTCCATAGAAGATCTGTCGGAGCACCTCAAGGAGCACATAAGCCAAGTTCTAGCAGTACAGAAGGTCAGGGAGTGGACCACCAAGTCATCTGAATATTTCTTCTTAGGACACCCTGAGGATGATGATGAAATAGAAGGGGCTGGATCATTATTCACGGCAACGACCAGCTACTTTGATTCCGAGATCACCTCCACCGCTAGCTCAGCGGTGCAGGACCTCGGCAGTACGTTCTCCAGCCTGGACACCACAGGCTCCAGAGATCCAACATGGACTAAACCTCACAAAAAGCGAAGCAAACACAGACACAAGGGGGAGATTACTGTGTGTGAGTTCTGTGGTGAAAAGTTTGCGTTCAGAAAAGACCTGCACTACCACATGGAGACAAGCCACAAGGACAGCACCTTAGAGTGTCCCGTCTGCAAGAAGAAGTTCAGCTGGAAGAAGAGAGGCAAATTTTACGAGAGACACCTCAACTCTCATTACGGGGTGAAAATATTTAAGCACAAGTGCGATGCTTGTGGGAAAACTTTCCTTGAAAACTCCAAACTGAGAGCTCATATGTCTCTTCACAACAGCGAGCTCCTGCACAAATGTGCCGTCTGTGGAAAGGGATATGCCAATAAATCCAGCCTGGTCCGGCATGAGCGCAAACACACCGGTGTCAAACCATATCAGTGCGATGTTTGTCAGGAGAGTTTCATGGAGAAGCGGGAGCTACTTAGACATTCAACCACTCACACGGGGGTGGCTCCATTCAATTGTGAGGACTGTGGCCAGGGCTTTACACTCAAGACTTCACTGATGTCACATTACAAGAAGAAGCATTCACTGAAAGAAAAGCTTCAGGAGTGACTCTTCTCCGCCCCTTAATCTCAGACAAGCCTCATGAGTGGTCCTTCTCCGCGCCTTAATCTCAGACAAACCTCAAGAGTGGTCCTTCTCCGCGCCTTAATCTCAGACAAGCCTCATGAGTGATCCTTCTCTGCGCCTCAGTTGTTCAACAACGTCAAGACCTGTGCTCTTTGAGTGCTGCAACTTGACATATTGAGTGCCAATGACTCAGCTAGTCACTAGTTGAATGTGAATCAAACAATAGCAAATCCCAGAAAGTTATATAACATTATATTGGGACAGTCCCAGAAAACCTGTTACAGAACAGTTACATTAGGGAAGTCCCAGAAAGCTTGTTATAGAACAGTTACATTGGGGAAGTCCCAGAAAGCCTGTTATAGAACAGTTACATTAGGGAAGTCTCAGAAAGCTTGTTATAGAACAGTTACATTGGGAAAGTCTCAGAAAACTTATAAAACATTTATATTTTGGCACCTTTAGCTCGCAGAGTAACCTGCTGGCCAGCGTCCTCCAAGATGAGGTTAACATGTGACATGTCTTGAGGTTAGGGGTGAAAGTTAACCAGTGACAGACTTGAGGTCAGGGTGAAGGTTAACATGTGACCTGAGGTCAGGGTTGAAGGTTAACATGCAGCATGGTTTGTCCACCATGAGACTTGAATAGGCAGAAACAGAAAGTATATGAGGGAGAGATTAGAGCATGGGTAGCATGTTTTATCTGCTATAGACTACTATACTCAAATATGGCTGTGACAGTGAGTGGAAAGGGGGAGCAGGTGAATAGTAGTTACAAATGAGACAATCCATACTACAGGGATGTACATTGCTGTTGATGTCCAGGAGGTGTGGAACTAGCAGACATTGTTGCTTCTTTACCAGTGGCAGTTCTTGGATAGGACAGACTCTGCACATCTTCTCAAACTAACAGTTCTTGGATAGGACAGACTGCACATCTTCTCAAACTAACAGTTCTTGGATATGACAGACTGCACATCTTCTCAAACTAACAGTTCTTGGATAGGACAGACTGCACATCTTCTCAAACTAACAGTTCTAGGATATGACAGACTGCACATCTTCTCAAACTAACAGTTCTTGGATAGGACAGACTGCACATCTTCTCAAACTAACAGTTCTTGGATATGACAGACTGCACATCTTCTCAAACTAACAGTTCTAGGATATGACAGACTGCACATCTTCTCAGACTTACAGTTCTAGGATAGGACAGACTGCACATCTTCTCAAACTAACAGTTCTAGGATGTGACAAACATTATGAAGACTGCACATCTTCTCAAACTAACAGTTCTAGGATATTACAGACT
>CAJHNH020000155.1:283282-315880 GCA_905116865.2 Candidula unifasciata
GTGTACATCATTAAATGTCCTAAATTATGTCTGTGTACATCACTAAATGTCCTAAATTATGTCTGTGTACATCACTAAATGTCCCATGTTATGTCTGTACATCACAGAATGTCCCATGTTGTGTCTGTGTACATCACTAAATGTCCCATGTTGTGTCTGTGTACATCACTAAATGTCCCATGTTGTGTCTGTGGACATCACTGAATGTCCTAAATTATGTCTGTGTACATCACTGAATGTCCTAAATTATGTCTGTGTACATCACTGAATGTTCCATGTTATGTCTGTGTACATCACTGAATGTTCCATGTCGTGTCTGTGTACATCACAGACTGTTCCATGTCGTGTCTGTGTACATCACAGAATGTTCCATGTTATGTCTGTGTACATCACAGAATGTTCCATGTTATGTCTGTGTACATCTCAGAATGTTCCATGTTAAGTCTGTACATCACTAAATGTCCCATGTTAAGTCTGTGTACATCACTGAATGTCCTAAATTATGTCTGTGTACATCACTGAATGTCCCATATTATGTCTGTGTACATCACTGAATGTTCCATGTTATGTCTGTGTACATCACTAAATGTTCCATGTTGTGTCTGTGTACATCACTAAATGTCCTATGTTGTGTCTGTGTACATTACTGAATGTCCCATGTTCAGTCTGTGTACATCACTGAATGTCCTAAATTATGTCTGTGTACATCACTAAATGTCCCATGTTAAGTCTGTGTATATCACTGAATGTCCTAAATTATGTCTGTGTACATCACTGAATGTCCCATGTTAAGTCTGTGTACATCACTGAATGTCCTAAATTATGTCTGTGTACATCACTAAATGTTCCATTTTGTGTCTGTGTACATCACTGAATGTCCTAAATTATGTCTGTACATTACTAAATGTTCCATGTTATGTCTGTGTATATCACTGAATGTTCTAAATTATGTCTGTGTACATCACTGAATGTCCCATGTTATGTCTGTGTATATCACTGAATGTCCCATGTTAAGTCTGTGTATATCACTGAATGTTCCATGTTAAGTCTGTGTATATCACTGAATGTCCTAAATTATGTTTGTGTACATCACTGAATGTCCCATGTTATGTCTGTGTGCGTCACTGAATGTCCCATGTTATGTCTGTGTGCGTCATTGAATGTCCCATGTTAAGTCGGTGTATATCACTGAATGTCCTAAAGTATGTCTGTATATCACTGAATGTCCTAAATTATGTCTGTGTGCGTCACTGAATGTCCCATGTTATGTCTGTGTATATCACTGAATGTCCTAAATTATGTTTGTGTACATCACTGAATGTTTTCTGTTACTATATGATTACAGTGCTGCTGCTATCCTGTTTGAGACATCACGTTGTGTTATTGTTCTTTGCTTTCATTTTTCATTGACTGTTCTGTATAGTGTTTGAGTCCAACATCATCTTGTCTGATTATCACTTCTGCATACAAGATTCTGTGTTTCCATTGACTGTTCTTGTTATCACTTCTGCATACAAGATTCTGTGTTTCCATCACCATTTCCTGTTTGATTCTGTCTTCTTGCTAGTGTCATGACAGTAATGTTAGCGCCTAACATATTCTAGTCTGTCAACATGACTTGAGTCTAACATCATCTTATCTGACATCATTCAATAGTGTTTGAGTCTTCAAATCTGGCATCATCTTGTCTGACAATATCACTCAGTAGTCTTGTATAAAGTAAAGTAAAGATAGGCACAATATAGGTGATGTGGTCTGCATCTCAAGGCTGGGTTGACCTGGGAGCCAAGGTCATTTTTGAACAAAGTCCACCTCAGCCAGGGAGCGAACCCACGACCTTCCGATCCGCGGCGAGCGTCTAGCTGCTCTGCTGCGGCGGTAGTCTTGTATGGTGTCATCATTTCTTTGAATATCACTATTCATGCCCTATGGTGATTTTCTAATTTCACATTAATTATCTGAATTCATAACATCAGACACTAGCCTGTTTTCATTTGACCATTCAGTTGTAGTGTGTCCACCTCTGTATGCTCTCATTATATGCTGCAATCAGAGGTTCAACTATGCCCATTATATGCTGCGATCAGAGTTTCAACTATGCCCATTATATGTTGGTCTCAGAGGTTCAACTGTGCCCATTATATGCTGCAATCAGAGGTTTAACTGTGCCCATTATATGTTGGTCTCAGAGGTTTAACTATGCCCATTATATGCTACAATCAGAGGTTCAACTATGCCCATTATATGCTGCAATCAGAGGTTTAACTATGCCCATTATATGCTACAATCAGAGGTTCAACTGTGCCCATTATATGCTGCAATCAGAGGTTCAACTGTGCCCATTATATGCTGCAATCAGAGGTTCAACTGTGCCCATTATATGCTGCAATCAGAGGTTTAACTGTGCCCATTATATGTTGGTCTCAGAGGTTTAACTGTGCCCATTATATGCTGCAATCTGAGGTTCAACTGTGCCCATTATATGCTGCAATCAGAGGTTTAACTGTGCCCATTATATGTTGGTCTCAGAGGTTTAACTGTGCCCATTATATGCTGCAATCTGAGGTTCAACTGTGCCCATTATATGCTGCAATCAGAGGTTCAACTGTGCCCATTATATGCTGCAATCAGAGGTTCAACTGCCCATTCTCTGATGTCATCAGACGCTGGACTATTCCCATTCGACCATCCAGTCTCAGGGGTTCACCTGAGGATAGACATGACAGATGTCGGTCACAGATGGCACTGGTAGATGACAGTGACAGATGCCAGTCACAGATGGCAGTCACAGATGACAGTGGCAGATGGCAGTGACAAAAGCCAGTGAAGGATGGTAATGACAGATGACAGTCACAGATGACAGTGGCAGATGGCAGTGACAGAAGTCAGTGAAGGATGGTATTGACAGATGGCAGTCACAGATGGCAGTCACAGATGACAGTGGCAGATGGCAGTGACAAAAGCCAGTGAAGGATGGTAATGTCAGATGACAGTTACAGATGACAGTCACAGATGACAGTGACAAAAGCCAGTGAAGGATGGTAATGACAGATGACATTCACAGATGGCAGTGAAAGAAACAGTGGTTGTAAATGAGACGATGGTTGTGAATGAGATAAATGTTTTGATTCAAAAAGTGATTGTGAATGAGATCTTCTTTTCTTCTTTTGTCAAAATCTGCTTGTGCCGCTAGGCGTCGCAGTATATCAGATGATCGGCAACCGAGCCAGGGCGCGCTCAGTCACTTCATATGCCGTGATGTTATGAAGTTTCAAGTTGTCCGTGACTCCTTCAATCCATCTTCTTCTTGGACTTCCCCTGCCTCTTGGAGTTTCGATTTTCATGTTGTATGCTCTTGATGCTGGCATCGTTGGTTCCATTCTCATTAGGTGACCAAACCATTTCATTCTTTGCTTCTCAATAAATTTAACGATGGGTATGGTTCCAATAGTTCTTGTAATCACATCGTTTCTCACTCGATCTCTTCTGGTTTTATTCGCAGCCATTCTCAAACATCTCATTTCACAGGTGGTAAGTCTTCTCTGGTGTTCTTTTGTTAATGTCCAAGTCTGACATTGATAACCTAATGTCGGTATAAAGATTGTATTTATAATTAAATGGATTTAAGAGTTCACAGAAATTTGCTCTAGAAACAATATATGAGATTAGTGAATAAGATAATGCATGTAAATAGTTGCGCCCCCCCCCCCCCCCCCCCCCCGCGCCCCCCCCTTCCAGTATATGTCATCATCAAGTGGGTAAGGTTACTTTGTCATCAGTTGGGTTACATTATTCTGTATCATCAAGTGGGTTAAATTACTCTGTATCATAAAGTGGGTTAAATTATTCTAGATTATCAGTTGCGTTAGTCGGCTCTGTGGCTAATCGATGCTAACGCTTCGTAATGCCGGAATGCCAGGGTCCCAGCTGCGGGCCTTGGTTTCGACAGTGGTATCAAGAAAGCCGACCATCCAGAAAGCAATGGCAAACTACTGTATGTAAATTTGCCTAGAAAAACCACACAACGGCCAGGGGCTGTTGGGGTTGGTTCTGCAATGTCCTGTAAAGAATAGGCAACTAACCTATCAGTTGGGTTGCATTATTCTGTATCATCACCTGGGTTAGATTTATCTGTCATCAAGTGGGTTAGGTTACTTTGTCATCAAGTGGGTTAGGTTACTTTGTCATCAAGTGGGTTACATTATTCTGTATCATCAAGTGGGTTAGATTTATCTGTCATCAAGTGGGTTATGTTACTTTGTCATCAAGTGGGTTAGTTTACTTTGTCATCAAGTGGGTTACATTATTCTGTATCATCAAGTGGGTTAGATTTATCTGTTATCAAGTTGGTTAGTGTTACCGTGTCCTTAGGTTGGTTAGGGTTATTTTGTGTCATCAAGTTGGTTAGGTTACTGTCATCAAGTTGGTTAGGTTACTGTCATCAAGTTGGTTAGGTTACTGTCATCAAGTTGGTTAGGTTACTGTCATCAAGTTGGTTAGGTTACTGTCATCAAGTTGGTTAGGTTACTGTCATCAAGCCTTTGGCTAATGTTAACAACCTTAATTTTGGTGTTAGCTTTCCCTGCCTTTGACCTATTTCTAGTTAAACTTCACTGCAGAACTTTGTGCCTTTCTTCACCCTGTCCTTATCTCTTGACCTGAGAGGCCCTACCAATAACTACACTACTGTCATCATAACTCTTGAGCTCACTAGGAACTTAAGCTCCTCTACCATTGCTGTCAGCATAACTTTTGAGCTCACTGGGAACTTAAGCTCCTCTACCACTGCTGTCAGCATAACCCTTGAGCTCACTGGGAACTTAAGCTCCTCTACCACTATTGTCAGCATAACACTTGGGTTCATTGGGAACTTAAGCTCCTCTACCACTGCTGTCAGCATAACTCTTGGGCTCACTGGGAACTTAGGCTCCTCTACCACTGCTGTGAGCATAACTCTTGAGCTCACTGGAAGCTTAAGCTCCTCTACCACTGCTGTCAGCATAAATCTTGAGCTCAATGGGAACTTAAGCTCCTCTACCACTGCTGTCATCATAACTCTTGGGCTCACTGGGAACTTAAGCTCCCCTACCATTGCTGTCAGCATAACTCTTGAGCTCACTGGGAACTTAAGCTCCTCTACCACTGATGTCATCATAACTCTTGGGCTCACTGGGAACTTGAGCTCACCTACCACTGCTGTCAGCATAACTCTTGAGCTCACTGGGAACTTAAGCTCCCCTACCATTGCTGTCAGCATAACTCTTGGGCTCACTGGAAACTTAAGCTCCTCTACCACTGCTGTCATCATAATTCTTGGGCTCACTGGAAACTTGAGCTCACCTACCACTGCTGTCAGCATAACTCTTGAGCTCACTGGGAACTTAAGCTCCTCTACCACTACATTCAGCATAACTCTTGAGCTTACTAAGAACTTAAGCTCCCCTACCACTGCTGTCAGCATAACTCTTGAGCTCACTGGGAACTTAAGCTCCTCTACCATTGCTGTCAGCATAACTCTCGGGCTCACTGGGAACTTAAGCTCCTCTACCATTGCTGTCAGCATAGCTCTTGAGCTTACTGGGAACTTAAGCTCCTCTACTATTGCTGTCAGCATAACTCTCAGGCTCACTTGGAACCTGAGCTCACCTACCACTGCTGTCATCATAACTCTTGGGCTCACTGGGAACTTAAGCTCCCCTACTACTGCTGTCAGCATAACTTTTGAGCTCACTGGGAACTTAAGCTCCTCTACCATTGCTGTCAGCATAACTTTTGGGTTTATTGAGAACTTAAGCTCCTCTACCATTGCTGTCAGCATAGCTCTTGAGCTTACTGGGAACTTAAGCTCCTCTACTATTGCTGTCAGCATAACTCTCAGACTCACTTGGAACTTAAGCTCCTCTACAATTGCTGTTGGCATAGCTCTTGAGCTTACTGGGAACTTAAGCTCCTCTACCATTGCTGTCAGCATAACTTTCAGGCTCACTGGGAACTTAAGCTCCTCTACCATTGCTGTCAGCATAGCTCTTGAGCTTACTGGGAACTTAAGCTTCTCTACCATTGCTGTCAGCATAACTCTCAGGCTCACTTGGAACTTAAGCTCCTCTACCTATGCTGTTGGCATAAGTCTTGAGCTCACTGGGATCTTAAGCTCCTCTACCATTGCTGTCAGCATAACTCCCAGGCTCACTGAGAACTTAAGCTCCTCTACCATTGCTGTTGGCATAACTCTCAGGCTCACTTGGAACTTAAGCTCCTCTACCATTGCTGTTGGCATAGCTCTTGAGCTCACTGGGATCTTAAGCTCCTCTACCATTGCTGTCAGCATAACTCTTGGGCTCACTGGAAACTTCTCTTGAGCTCACTGGGAACTTAAGCTCCTCTACCACTGCTGTCATCATAACTCTTGAGCTCACTGGGAACTTAAGCTCCTCTACCACTGCTGTCATCATAACTATTGGGCTCACTGGGAACTTGAGCTCACCTACCATTGCTGTCAGCATAACTCTTGAGCTCACTAGGAACTTAAGCTCCTCTACCATTGCTGTCAGCATAACTCTTGGGCTCACTGGAAACTTGAGCTCACCTACCATTGCTGTCAGCATAACTCTTAAGCTCACTGGGAACTTAAGCTCTTCTACCATTGCTGTCAGAATAGCTCTTGGGCTCACTGGGAACTTGAGCTCACCTACCACTGCTGTCAGTATAACTCTTGAGCTTACTGGGAACTTAAGCTTCCCTACCATTGCTGTTGGCATAACTCTTGAGCTCACTGGGAACTTAAGCTCCTCTACCACTACATTCAGCATAACTCTTGAGCTTACTGGGAACTTAGGCTCAACTACCACTGCTGTCAGCATAACTCTTGAGCTTACTGGGAACTTAAGCTTCCCTACCATTGCAGATGGCATAACTCTTGAGCTCACTGGGAACTTAAGCTCCTCTACCACTACATTCAGCATAACTCTTGAGCTTACTGGGAACTTAGGCTCAACTACCACTGCTGTCAGCATAACTCTTGAGCTCACTGGGAACTTAAGCTCCTCTACCATTGCTGTCAGCATAACTCTTGGGTTCATTGGGAACTTAAGCTCCTCTACCATTGCTGTCAGCATAGCTCTTGAGCTTACTGGGAACTTAAGCTCCTCTACCATTGCTGTCAGCATAACTCTCAGGATCACTTGGAAATTAAGCTCCTCTACCATTGCTGTTGGCAAAAACCTCGAGCTTACTGGGAACTTAAGCTCCTCTACCATTGCTGTCAGCATAACTCTCAGTCTCACTGGGAACTTAAGCTCCTCTACCATTGCTGTCAGCATAGCTCTTGAGCTTACTGGGAACTTAAGCTACTCTACCACTGCTGTCATCATAACTCTTGAGCTCACTGGGAACTTAAGCTCCTCTACCACTGCTGTCAGCATAACTCTAAGGTTCATTGGGAACTTAAGCTCCTCTACAATTGCTGTTGGTATAACTCTTGAGCTCACTGGGAACTTAAGCTCCACTACTATTGCTGTCAGCATAACTCTCAGGCTCACTTGGAACTTAAGCTCCTCTACAATTGCTGTTGGAATAACTCTTGAGCTCACTGGGAACTTAAGCTCCTCTACCATTGCTGTCAGCATAACTCTCAGGCTCACTTTGAACTGAAGCTCCTCTACCATTGCTGTTGGCATAACTCTTAAGCTTACTGGGATCTTAAGCTCCTCTACCATTGCTGTCAGCATAACTCCCAGGCTCACTGAGAACTTAAGCTCCTCTACCATTGCTGTCAGCATAACTCTTGAGCTCACTGGGAATGTAAGCTCCCCTACAATTGCTGTCAGCATAACTCTTGAGCTCACTGGAACTTGAGCTCCTCTACCATTGCTGTCAGCATAACTCTTGAGCTTACTGGGAACTTAAGCTCCTCTACCATTGCTGTCAGCATAATTCTCAGGCTCACTTTGAACTTAAGCTCCTCTACCATTGCTGTTGGCATAACTCTTGAGCTCACTGGGATCTTAAGCTCCTCTACCATTGCTGTCAGCATAACTCCCGGGCTCACTCTACCATTGCTGTCAGCATAACTCTTGAGCTCACTGGGAATGTAAGCTCCCCTACAATTGCTGTCAGCATAACTCTTGAGCTCACTGGAACTTGAGCTCCTCTACCATTGCTGTCAGCATAACTCTTGAGCTTACTGGGAACTTAAGCTCCTCTACCACTGCTGAAAAGTGGAGACAGAATGACGGGAAAGGCTGTTGTATTTCCATCTCATCTCTTTTCAGTATTGTCTCCACCCTGCCAGTCTGTCTCATCTTCTTCCAGTATTGTCCCTACCCTGCCAGTCTGTCTCATCTCCTTCCAGCATTGTCCCTATCTTGCCAGTTAATCTGTCTCTTGTCTTTCTAGTCCCGCCCCTTTCCTGACAATTTGTCTGCCTCAGTTCCTTCCAGTCTGTTCTCTGTTGTCACCAGTTAGTCTGCCTCTGTGTTTTTAAAATTACTGCACACAGAAACAAGTGCCCTAGTTTGTTGTCTCATAACCTTGAAACTTACCAGACTTAATGATTGTGGTTGCACCAGCCACGTTCACCACACATGGTATCCCATACTCACGGGCCACTACTGCACCTGTTGCCATATCACATGTTAGCATTGAGAGAGAGAAAGAGAGATATACACACTCAGAGAGTGTCTTACATTTCGACCCTTCCAAACACCCTTCTCTCACACAGCAGTTGTATTTTTTGAAACAATAAAGCATGTTATGTTTATGTAATAATATGCATATTATGAATATCAAGAAAAAACAAAGAAGGAAAGAGATAAGGATAGAGAGAAAGAGACACATAGAGAGAGAATAAGGAAGAAGGTTCCCGGTGAGCTATGCAGTCAGCCCAGGAGTTGAAAAAATGTGACCAATAAGTTGTAGCACTATAGGCTAAAAAACAGTTGTAACGCTACAGGATAAATTATTTTTTTTTCTCCGTGTGGGTTCCTGGACCCCATTGTGGGGAAAACAAGAACAGACCCATTGCCTGCCAACAAGCATGTCTTAAATGTGTCATCCTTCAAAGTCAGAGTGCATCTGCCCAAGCAGCAAGAAACAGCCAAATGTACACACATAAGTCAGTAAAACTGATGTTTACACAAAACTCAGGCCCTGGCACAAAACCAAAGTCCAAATGAATGAAACACCAGGACATTCTACTAGAGCTTACAGCTAGTGAACAACCAGGACATTCCACCTGAGCCTACAGCTAGTGAACAACCAGGACATTCCACTAGAGCTTACAGCTAGTGAACAACCAGGACATTCTACCAGAGCTTACAGCTAGTGAACAACCAGGACATTCTACCAGAGCTTACAGCTAGTGAACAACCAGGACATTCTACCAGAGCTTACAGCTAGTGAACAACCAGGACATTCTACCTGAGCCTACAGCTAGTGAACAACCAGGACATTCCACTAGAGCTTACAGCTAGTGAACAACCAGGACATTCTACCAGAGCTTACAGCTAGTGAACAACCAGGACATTCCACCAGAGCTTACAGCTAGTGAACAACCAGGACATTCCACTAGAGCTTACAGCTAGTGAACAACCAGGACATTCCACAAGAGTTTACAGCTAGTGAACAACCAGGACATTCCACCAGAGCCTACAGCTAGTGAACAACCAGGACATTCCACTAGAACTTACAGCTAGTGAACAACCAGGACATTCCACTAGAGCTTACAGCTAGTGAACAACCAGGACATTCCACCAGAGCTTACAGCTAGTGAACAACCAGGACATTCCACCAGAGCTTACAGCTAGTGAACAACCAGGACATTCCACCAGAGCCTACAGCTAGTGAACAACCAGGACATTCTACCAGAGCCTACAGCTAGTGAACAACCAGGACATTCCACCAGAGCTTACAGCTAGTGAACAACCAGGACATTCCACCAGAGCTTACAGCTAGTGAACAACCAGGACATTCCACCAGAGCTTACAGCTAGTGAACAACCAGGACATTCCACCAGAGCTTACAGCTAGTGAACAACCAGGACATCCATCAGAGCTTACAGCTAGTGAACAACCAGGACATCCATCAGAGCTTACAGCTAGTGAACAACCAGGACATTCTACTAGAGCTTACAGCTAGTGAACAACCAGGACATTCTACTAGAGCTTACAGCTAGTGAACAACCAGGACATTCTATCAGAGCTTACAGCTAGTGAACAACCAGGACATTCCACCAGAGCTTACAGCTAGTGAACAACCAGGACATTCTATCAGAGCTTACAGCTAGTGAACAACCAGGACATTCTATCAGAGCTTACAGCTAGTGAACAACCAGGACATTCCACCAGAGCTTACAGCTAGTGAACAACCAGGACATTCTATCAGAGCTTACAGCTAGTGAACAACCAGGACATTCTACCAGAGCTTACAGCTAGTGAACAACCAGGATATTCCACCAAAGCTTACAGCTAGTGAACAACCAGGACATTCCACAAGAGTTTACAGCTGATGAACAACCAGGACATTCCACCAGAGCTTACAGCTAGTGAACAACCAGGACATTCCACCAGAGCTTACAGCTAGTGAACAACCAGGACATTCCACCAGAGCTTACAGCTAGTGAACAACCAGGACATTCCACCAGAGCTTTTAGCTAGTGAACAACCAGGACATTCCATCAGAGCTTACAGCTAGTGAACAACCAGGACATTCCACCAAAGCTTACAGCTGATGAACAACCAGGACATTCTACCAGAGCTTACAGCTATTGAACAACCAGGACATTGCACCAAAGCTTACAGCTGATGAACAACGAGGACATTCCACCAGAGCTTACAGCTAGTGAACAACCAGGACATTCCACCAGAGCTTACAGCTAGTGAACAACCAGGACATTCCACCAGAGCTGATAGCTAGTGAACAACTAGGACATTCCACCAGAGCTGATAGCTAGTGAACAACTAGGACATTTCACCAGAGCTGATAGCTAGTGAACAACTAGGACATTCCACCAGAGCTGATAGCTAGTGAACAACCAGGACATTCCACCAGAGCTGATAGCCGGTGAACACAAAAGAGGTAGAAAAATCAACATCTGTAACACTGTAGACCCACTATATGTAGCTAGTACCTAGATTCTCTGCTTTATTATTTACTTGCTTAGAATGTGCCTCATTCCGAGATTCGTAACATTTATTTAGCATGGTGTATGTCAAAAGTGGGCGGGGTCCGTGGCTAAGGCGTTGCGAGTCTGACTCGTAATCCAATGTACCGCGATCAAAATCCACTGCGAGCTGCGTGGATTTTTATCGTAGTATGGGGCGTTGCAGGTCGACCCAGCCTCAAATGGGTACCAGGATGGGCTGTCCTGGGAAAGTAAAGACGGCCGGCGTAATGCTGACCACATTACCCACCGAGTGCCGATTGGTCTGTAAAAATATGAGCGATGTGCCTAAAGGCGTGTAAGATCTTTACTTTACTTACTTATGTCAAAAGTGCAGGAGCCATTTTAAAACTGTCATCACGAAGCCACTGTGTTTGTATCATGATGTCACATGCTTAACACTTTTAACATCAATAAAAACAATACTGACAGTTTACAAGACAATAGTGGTGGTCATTGTAATTTCCATCATACTTTTAATGTGGTCATTTATAGTCCCTCAAAATGTAATAAAACAGAATCAAGGTACTAGCCAAAACTGTGAGCAAACATGTAAAAGAGAATGCCACAAGTGAGTGTTTCCTGTGCTCACCGTGTGATATCAGACCACCCAGTTCCGTGACCAGTCCTGCAATGAGGGGGAAGTAGGGAGACCAGCCAACATCTGTACATCTGACAACCAGAATGTCCCCAGCCTGCAGACAGACAACACATTTCTATAATAATGTGCTCCCACCTGGAGACAACAAATGTCCAATAAAATTACTTCCATCCTGGACACAAAACACACATCGAAGAAAATTACCTCTGCCTGGACACACAACACATGTCTATGAAAATTACCTCTGGCCTGGACACACAATACACATCTATGAAAATCACCTCTGGCCTTGACACACAACACACATCTGTGAAAATCACCTCTGGCCTGGACACACAACACATGTCTATGAAAATCACCTTTGGCCTTGACACACAACACATGTCTATGAAAATCACCTCTGGCCTTGACACACAACACACATCTGTAAAAATCACCTCTGGCCTGGACACACAGCACACATCTGTGAAAATCACCTCTGGCCTGGACACACAACACATGTCCTTTCTTCGTTGGCCAATTGCCTTAGCCTGCTAACCTCTTTATACCCTTTTAGTGTCAAAGACGCATTGAAGCAAATAATTATTTCTTCCTTTGTCATCATTTGGAAATTATCACGATACTTTGCTTGGTGCATCAATAAAACTATCATGATAGTTTGCTGAATACGTAATAAGAACTGTCATGATACTGGCTGAATGCTTCATCAGCACTACCATTATGCTGGCTGAATGCACCATTAGAACTATCATGATATTGGCAGAATGCACCATTAGAACTATCATGATACTGGCTGAATGCTTCATCAGCACTACCATGATACTGGCTGAATGCACCATTAGAACTATCATGATATTGGCTGAATGCACCTTTAGAACTATCATGATACTGGCTGAATGCTTCATCAGCACTACCATGATACTGGCTGAATGCACCATTAGAACACCATGGTACTGGCTGAATGGACCTTTAGAACTACCATGATACTGACTGAATGGACCTTTAGAACTACCATAGCTAAATGCACCATTAGAACTACTGTGATACTGGCTTAATGCACCATTAGAACTATCATGATACTGGCTGAATGCACCATTAGAACTACCATGATACTGGCTGAATGCATCATGCATGATCATTCTCTTGCTTTTGCTTCTTTTTATTGCTTGTTCTCCAGCTCCTTCTCCAGTGTGTAGTTTGGTGTGAGAATAAGAAATACAGAGCTATGAGAATAAGATTTTTAGGGTTGCATGAAGAATAATGATAAGAGGTGAGAAAAGTAATGGTAGAGCTGTATGAGTGAGAATTGTAGAGTTGTAACAATACAAATTGTAGAGTTGTAGTCTTGTAACAATAAGAACTACAATGGGCACAGGGTGAACTTTATTTATCAAACAAAAAAGCCCTAAATGAACGATAGAAGGCAGAACGACCTTAATCAGCCAGGCATCCTGTAGATCATGTACAACTTGGGCTGGTCCAGTCACCTGACCTTGACTGACTGGCATACCTGAATGATATCATAACAACAAGCAATTGTATAACGTACTGCTAAACTGAACATAACAAGCAATTTAATAACGTACTGCTAAACTGGACATAACATATTCATCATCATCATAGCTGAATAACATGTTAAGTGGTTGCTGTTGACTGTTTGATCAGTCTCTTCCACTTCCATCAGTCAGATTTAGTGGACTTCATGCTTGCATGTTTGCCACCCATCCAGTCAGATTTAGTGGACTTCATGTTTGCATGTTTGCCACCCATCCAGTCACCACATTCTGTATCTAGCTAGCTCATGGTTTCTCCTCCGCCTCCACAGAGTCTGTAGGATCATGTTGGAGAGGCTGGTCTGTAGGATCATGTTGGAGAGGCTGGTCTGTAGGATCATGTTGGAGAGGCTGGTCTGTAGGATCATGTTGGAGAGGCTGGTCTGTAGGATCATGTTGGAGAGGCTGGTCTGTAGGATCATGTTGGAGAGGCTGGTCTGTAGGATCATGTTGGAGAGGCTGGTCTGTAGGATCATGTTGGAGAGGCCGGTCTTGTTACACGTCTACACCATTGTATTTGATGTCCTTTTATTGTGCTTAAAAGGGGTGCAAGGTCACCCAAGTTTTGAGTCTGAAATGGCAAAATTAGCCATTTCTGATGTGAGATGTTCATCAACTAGTAATTTACAGATAGTGCAAAGTAAAAAGCAAGTAATTTACACATGCTGTAATTTATTAGTAATGTGGTAATTTACCTAGGATGTCTTACACTAATCATGTAGTAGTAGTAATGTGGTAATTTACCTAGGATGTCTTACACTAATCATGTAGTAGTAGTAATGTGGTAATTTACCTAGGATGTCTTACACTAATCATGTAGTAGTAGTAATGTGGTAATTTACCTAGGATGTCTTACACTAATCATATAGTAGTAGTAATGTGGTAATTTACCTAGGATGTCTTACACTAATCATGTAGTAGTAGTAATGTGGTAATTTACCTAGGATGTCTTACACTAATCATGTAGTAGTAGTAATGTGGTAATTTACCTAGGATGTCTTACACTAATCATGTAGTAGTAGTAATGTGGTAATTTACCTAGGATGTCTTACACTAATCATGTAGTAGTAGTAATGTGGTAATTTACCTAGGATGTCTTACACTAATCATATAGTAGTAGTAATGTGGTAATTTACCTAGGATGTCTTACACTAATCATATAGTAGTAGTAATGTAAACAATATATGTCTAACTAATCTAGGTTAAAATTGGAATATATAGTTTGGTTGGTTTCTTTTATTTCACCTTATTGTGGGGACTGAGATTTCTTGGGAAGTTCTGGGGAAAGTCCATTATTGGGGGTGGGGGGGGGGGGGGGGGGAAATGTTGAGTTAGGGTTAGTGTTAATTGGTGTTCATTTCACACCCTAACACACCTATATATTATTGTACATAGGAAGACAGTGATTCACCTGGGGAGTAATTGATTCACCTGGGGAGACATTGATTCATCTGGGGAGACAGTGATTCACCTGTGGAGACAGTGATTCACCTGGGGAGACAGTGATTCACCTGGGGAGACAGTGATTCACCTGGAGAGTCATTGATTCACCTGGGAAGACAGTGATTCACATGGAGAGTCATTGATTCACATGGAGAGTCATTGATTCACCCGAAGAGTCGTTGATTCACATAGGGAGACAATGATTCACATGGGGAGACAGGGATTCACCTGGGGAGACAAGTGATTCACCCGGGGAGACAAGTGATTCACCTGGGGAGACAAGTGATTCACCTGGCAAGACATTGATTCACCTGGAGAGACAGTGATTCACCTGGAGAGATAGTGATTCACCTGGAGAGACAGTGATTCACATGGAGAGACAGTGATTCACCTGGAGAGACAGTGATTCACCCAGGGAGACAGTGATTCACTTGGAGAGACAGTGATTCACCTGGGGAGACAGTGATTCACCTGGGGAGACAGTGATATACCTGGAAAGACAAGTGATTCACCTGGGGCAACAATGATTCATGTGGGGAGACAGTGATTCACATGGGGAGACTGATTCACCTGGAGAGACAGTGATTCACCTGGAGAGACAGTGATGCACATGGAGAGACAGTGATTCACATGGGGAGACAGTGATTCACTTGGAGAGACAGTGACTCACCTGGGGAGACAGTGACTCACCTGGAAAGACAAGTGATTCACCTGGGGAGACAGCAATTCACATGGGGAGACTGATTCACCTGGAGAGACAGTGATTCACCTTGAGAGACAGTGATTCACATGGAGAGGCAGTGATTCGCTTTGAGAGACAGTGATTTGCCTGGAGAGACAGTGATTTGCCTGGAGAGACAGTGATTCACCTGGAGAGACAGTGATTTGCCTGGGGAGACAGTGATTTGCCTGGGGAGACAGTGATTCACCTGGGGAGACAGTGATTCACCTGAGGAAACAGTGATTCACCTGGAGAGACAGTGATTTACCTGGAGAGACAGTGGTTCACCTGGAGAGACAGTGATTCACCTAAGGAGACAACTAATTACCTGGAGAGACAACTATTCACCTGGAGGGACAGTGATTCACCTGGAGGGACAGTGATTCACCTGGAAGGACAGTGATTCACCTAGGTAGACAAGTGATTTACCTGAGGAGACAACTACACTTGGAGAGACAGTGATTCACCTGGGTATACAGTGATTTACCTGAGGAGACAAATACACTTGTAGAGACAACAATTCATCTGTGGAGACAGTGATTCACACTGAGACACAGTGATTCACCTGCAGAGACAGTGATTTACCTGGAGGGACAGTGATTCACCTGGAGAGACAGTGATTCACCTGGGGAGACAGTGATTCACCTGGAAAGACAGCAATTGCTCTTGGAGACACTACATTTAGTGATGTTGTATTTTTTGTATTCATACTTGTGTACGAATGATTTGAATCAAATCTATCAAACCATTCACACTTATGGTGTAAATTTGTGTAGTGTGCTGAGAAAGGCTCTCTGGTAGTAATGTTCACTTGTCGCTTGGGATAATTTGAGGCGGACTGGTTCTATGTTGCATCTGGTTGATATATTTTCTAGATAGTCAAACATAGGAATCAGTGGACACAGCAAAATGTGGGAATCACCTGTGTATGCAAGATGTGGGAATCACCTGTGTATGTAAGATGTGGCAATCACCTGTGTATGCACAATGTGGGAATCACCTGTGTATGTAAGATGTGGCAATCACCTGTGTATGCACAATGTGGGAATCACCTGTGTATGTAAGATGTGGCAATCACCTGTGTATGCAAAATGTGGGAATCACCTGTGTATGCAAAATGTGGGAATCACCTGTATATGCAAGATGTGGGAATCACCTGTGTATGCAAGATGTGGGAATCACCTGTGTATGCAAAATGTGTGAATCACCTGTGTATATAAGATGTGGGAATCACCTGTTAATGCAAGATGTGGGAATCACCTGTGTATGCAAGATGTGTGAATCACCTGTGTATGCAAGATGTGGGAATCACCTGTGTATGCAAGAATAGTTCTGAGAGAGACCAGAAGTTATGAAACAATAATATACTGACCTTTCAAACAATCCAAGGTTGCAAGGCTTGTCTCCTGATTGCAGGTGACCACCTGGGAATGTAATGTTACAATATTCTAATCTCCTATGACTCCATACAATTTTCTAATCTCCCATATCTCAATACAATATTATAATCTCCCATGTCTCCATACAATATTCTAATCTCCCATGTCTCCATACAATATTCTAATCTCTCATGTCTCCATACAATATTCTAATCTCTCATGTCTCCATACAATATTCTAATCTCCTATGACTCCATACAATTTTCTAATCTCCCATATCTCAATACAATATTATAATCTCTCATGTCTCCATACAATATTCTAATCTCCCATGTCTCCATACAATATTCTAATCTCTCATGTCTCCATACAATATTCTAATCTCCCATGTCTCCATACAATATTCTAATCTGCCATGTCTCCATACAATATTCTAATCTGCCATGTCTCCATACAATATTCTAATCTGCCATGTCTCCATACAATATTCTAATCTCCCATGTCTCCATACAATATTCTAATCTCCCATGTCTGCATGCAATATTCCAATCTTCCATGTCTCCATTCAATATTATAGTCTGCCATGTCTCCATTCAATATTCTAATCTCCCATGTCTCCATTTAATATTCTAGTCTCCCATGTCTCCATTCAATATTCTAGTATCCCATGTCTCCATTCAATATTCTAGTCTTCCATGTCTCCATTCAATATTCTAGTCTCCCATGTCTCCATTCAATATTCTAGTCTCCCATGTCTCCATTCAATATTCTAGTATCCCATGTCTCCATTCAATATTCTAGTATCCCATGTCTCCATACAATATTCTAATCTCCCATGTCTCCATACAATATTCTAATCTCCCATATATCCATACAATATTCTAATCTCCCATGTCTCCATAAAAATTTTTAGTCTCCCATGTTTCCATTCAATATTCTAATCTCCCATGTCTGCATTCAATATTCTAGTCTCTCATGTGCATGTGCACATACAATTCTTTTACTAGAAAAAAGGTGATGAGGGAACGGGGAGGAAAGGGGGGGGGGGGAATGTGGTGAACATTTGTGCACCAAGATGATTTTTCTGTTTCTCACCTTCCTCTTTCCTGTTTCTTCTTTTGTGTTCACCCTTGAGTTGGTGGTTGGTATATTGTGTTGCGGTTTACAGCTTGGATGCAATAATTTCATTTCAGTTCAGAACATGTGATTTCAGCAAACCCTTCACTTTATAACATGTTTTAAGAGACAGTTGATCTATTTTTATTTTTTACCTAAACCAGGTCACAGTGAACCTACACATGGAGAATGATTGATGAGACTGTGAACAACAAGTCATTGTTACTACTGATACATCTGCTAGATAACTGTGAACTACTCATTGTTTATACTGTTACAACTGCTAGATAACTGTGAACTTCTCATTGTTAATACTGATACATCTGCTAGATAACTGTGAACTACTCATTGTTAATACTGTTACATCTGCTAGATAACTGTGAACTTCTCATTGATAATACTGATACATCTGCTGGATAACTAAACAATTACTCATTGTTTATACTGTTACATCTGCTAGATAACTGTAAACTTCTCATTGTTAATACTGATACCATTGACATGTACAGTCTGCTAGAATGCAGAGACTCACTGGCATTGGGCGACACAAGTTAATTCTCTCAAATGTTTTTTCCATCTGCTTGACCAGAACTTTTCTTCTCCTCTGAGCTCTGCAACATTTTTAGGACACTTTTGATTGTTCTATTTCACAAAGTTTTCTCTAGCACACACACATGTGATATTGTTCTATTTCACAAAGTTTTCTCTAGCACACACACACGTGATATTGTTCTATTTCACAAAGTTTTCTCTAGCACACACACACGTGATATTGTTCAATTTCACAAAGTTTTCTCTAGCACACACACACGTGATATTGTTCTATTTCACACAGTTTTCTCTAGCACACACATGTGATATTGTTCTATTTCACAAAGTTTTCTCTAGCACACACACACGTGATATTGTTCAATTTCACAAAGTTTTCTCTAGCACACACACGTGATATTGTTCTATTTCACAAAGTTTTCTCTAGCACACACACGTGATATTGTTCTATTTCACAAAGTTTTCTCTAGCACACACACACACATGATATTACTAAGTCACTTTACCTCTGTCTGTTACTGCTCGCTATCTATTCAAAGTGCTCAGTACTTATTCAGTCTCAGATACAGACGAATACACCTCAAAGAACAGGATTCTGAGTGGTATAAAGTTTAATCACATTGATTAATCAGTGAACATCCTGTCTTCCGTCTACCATCTAGAATTCTATGCACCACAGATAGTAATTCAATCAACTGTACCTAACTTGTGTGGGCTCCGGGGCCCTATTAGAGGAAAAACAAGAATAGACCCACTGCCTACGCAAAAGCATGTTGTAAGAGTTGAATAATTGGGAGCATCCTTCAAAGTCAGAGTGCCTCTGCCTGAGAGACAAGAAACCAACAGTCTGTACACAAATTAGTCAGATCTGTCAAATGGATGCCCACACAACACTTAGGTTCTGAAACAGGATTGCAGTCCAGAAGTGGACGAAGAACAAGAACTTTCCGCTGGAGTTTACAGCTGGTGAACGTGAAGAAGAAGAAGAATCAACTGTACCTACAAATGGTATGATAAATGCTGATGGATGTTGAATCTTTCACACTGTAGAGCTCACTTTGGCTGGCTGGTTATGCCATCAGAACTTAGATTTCCATCACAAACATCACCACTGCTGAACTATCCAAACACACTGTATCTTGTACACTGGATGTGATAACATCACACAAGTCTATCCAAACACACTGTATCTTGTACACTGGATGTGATAACATCACACAAGTCTATCCAAACACACTATATCTTGTACACTGGATATGATAACATCACACAAGTCTATCCAAACACACTATATCTTGTACAATGGATGTGATAACATCACACAAGTCTATCCAAACACACTATATCTTGTACAATGGATGTGATAACATCACACAAGTCTATCCAACCATAAGCCCTCTTCATTCTTTGTTACCACCATTGATACCAGACACTCTGTCCCATGCTATTACATATAACACTTCACTCTTACACACATTTACCATGTCCCTTTCATTTAACAGCCTTTTCCTGTGTTATTCTAATTCTTGTCTCTCTCATCTCGTGACCTCTTTCCTGTCTTTTCTATTTTTATACAATAGGCTTTCTCGTCTCAACAAATTGAATTAAATGGGATTTCCCACCTTATAAGATAATAAAAACTTTGGACCAGTACAGATAACTGTATACATATTTGTTGATGCTGTTGACAATTTCATTTCCCAGAGTCCACAGTAGCACACACGTGATCACTTTATATACATGTTGCCCAAGTGAGTTCTGGGAATCCCTGTTTTGGAGGATTTGGATCCAGTGTATTTTCACTCATCCAGTACCATGTCACTCATCCAGTACCATGTCACTCATCCAGTACCATGTCACTCATCCAGTACCATGTCACTCATCCAGTACCATGTCACTCATCCAGTACCATGTCACTCATCCAGTACCATGTCACTCATCCAGTACCATGTCACTCATCCAGTACCATGTCACTCATCCAGTACCATGTCACTCATCCAGTACCATGTCACTCATCCAGTACCAAACTATTTACCATGTGTTTGCTGATCTGAGCTGATTAAAATATACTTCATGTTGATTTCGGTAGAAACAAAAATACTTTTCATTTGTTTTCAATTACGAAAAAAAATCTGTTGTTTTTAAACCAACGAATGATATTTTTACGTTGATTTCAACTGACTTACTATACTTTTATGTTAATTTCAACCAATATAATTTACTTTTCTGTTGATTTCAACTGATACCATATTTTTAAAAAACTATGTGATATGTGACAAAGCTGTATGGGACCCATCTGAATGTGACAAAGCTGTATGGGACCTATCTGAATGTGACAAAGCTGTATGGGACCCATCTGAATGTGACAAAGCTGTGTGGGACCCATCTGAATGTGACAAAGCTGTATGGAACCCATCTGAATGTGACAAAGCTGTATGGGACCTATCTGAATGTGACAAAGCTGAATGGGACCTATCTGAATGTGACAAAGCTGTACATGATAAAGCTCAATTACACCCATCCTATCTCCCACTCACACTCTTAAATATGGCGTCTATGATTCACAGATCTGAGAGGCAGCGTCTGTTTCACAGATCTGGGAGGCAGCGGAGTGTCACAACCTTATGAGAAGCTGCCCTACGGCCAGGGCTAACACTGGTCTACACCTACCTGCAGCCAGCCTGACAACTTCCCTACCAGGAACTTGGCTTATGTAGTCAAAGTGCATCTGAAAAGGAATGGAACCAATAGTCTGCATACGATAAGCCAGATCTGTAAAAATGAATGCACTCAAAGCACTCAAGTTGTGGAAGGAGATCAGAGCCCAGACATGGACAAACAACCAGCATTTTCTGCTGGAGTTCACAGCTCATTAATGCAAGGGAAGAAGAATTCACCGGTCTTGACCATCAGTTGACCATCAGTTGACCATCAGTTGTCCATCAGTTGTCCATCAGTTGTCCATCAGTTGTCCATCAGTTGTCCATCAGTTGACCATCAGTTGACCATCAGTTGTCCATCAGTTGACCATCAGTTGTCCATCAGTTGTCCATCAGTTGACCATCAGTTGACCATCAGTTGTCCATTGTTCTAGTAGTGAGCAAGTTTTACAGCTTTGCAAAAATATCATAATTATTATAATGGTATTTCTAACGATTGTTTTTGGATGGATAAGACCCCCCATCTTAATTCCGGGGCCCATCATGAGGAAAACAAGAACAGAGCCACTGCCTGCCCACCAAACAAGCATGTCATAAGAGTCCACTAATTGGGAGCTTCCTTTGAAGTTTGAGTGCAATACCAGAGCGGCAAGGAACAACCAGCTGCACAGACATAAGCCAGTAAAACGGATATACACACAGCAATTAGGCCCTGGCACAAAGCCAAGGTCCACATGGATGAACAACCAGGACTTTCCACCAGAGCTTACAGCCAGTGAACATAGAAGGAGAAGAAGAAGAAGGAGAAGAATAAGAAGAAGGAGAAGGATGGATGGTTAGGACATAAATTTTAAAAAAAGCATGAAAACATATTTATTGTTAGCATAAAAACACCACAAATTTGTTTAAACTAAACATGTGCCAGCTCACTTGATTATAAGGTGCGGGGAGTGGGAGCTGAGTAAAGTCCCAATTTCTCGATGTGTGAGGAAGTACATCAGGTCAGCGTCTGGTAAAGTTCCCTGTGTTGTACAAAAGAAAAAACAAAACAATAACAACAAGGCATTAGTTTATGCTGGGATTCAATCTCTCAGAGAAAAAACATAATTAATGAAATATGCGTGTACTGACACTGGACACCAGTGCAAGTGCCGTATGTAAGGAGTCAGGGCAGAATATTAGATGGGATTGTGTGCCCAATTCATAATACTTTAAAAATAAATTTTGCTCGTCCATTTGTTTATTTATCCATCTGTCTGTCTGTCTTTCTGTTTAAAAGTCTGTCTCTTCATCCAGTTATCAACTAATTCATCCCATTAGTCAGCTTATTTGTTCTGTCACAATTTTCTTTTCCTTCCATCTTTCTGTATGTGTGTCTCTCTCTCTCTCTCTCTCTGTCTCTGTCTCCTAAGATGTGAGAATGTATGTAGTTTGGAGCAATATGTATATTTTGCGTGGAGCAATATGTACATTTTGGGTGTTATTGTATGAGTGTGTTTATATAATTAGTGTGTCTATAGGTGAGCATGTGTAAACATTGTGTGTGAACTACGTGGAAGTTTTTGTGTGTAAATATGAGCATGTGTAAACATTGTGTGTGAGCTACGTGGAAGTTTTTGTGTGTAAATATGAGCATGTGTAAACATTGTGTGTGAGCTACGTGGAAGTTTTTGTGTGTAAATATGAGCATGTGTAAACATTGTGTGTGAGCTAAGTGGAAGTTTTTGTGTGTAAATATGAGCATGTATAAACATTGTGCGTGATCTACGTGGAAGTTTTTGTGTGTAAATATGAGCATGTGTAAACATTGTGTGTGAGCTACGTGGAAGTTTTTGTGTGTAAATATGAGCATGTGTAAACATTGTGTGTGAGCTACGTGGAAGTTTTTGTGTGTAAATATGAGCATGTGTAAACATTGTGTGTGAGCTAAGTGGAAGTTTTTGTGTGTAAATATGAGCATGTGTAAACATTGTGTGTGAGCTAAGTGGAAGTTTTTGTGTGTAAATATGAGCATGTATAAACATTGTGCGTGATCTACGTGGAAGTTTTTGTGTGTAAATATGAGCATGTGTAAACATTGTGTGTGAGCTAAGTGGAAGTTTTTGTGTGTAAATATGAGCATGTGTAAACATTGTGTGTGAGCTACGTGGAAGTTTTTGTGTGTAAATATGAGCATGTGTGAGAGTGTATTTCACTATATAAACATAAAATGCTTTGTAGATAACAATGCAGTTGATGTGTAAAAGAATGGTGTCCCAAAAGGCCAAATGTGAGACAGGTCTGCCTGTCCAATTTTTGTACCCTTGAAAAATTAGGTTATTTTCTTTTGTTTGTTCATCCTGCAAGTCTTTATTGTGCAAGTTAGGAATCTGGG
Organism: Candidula unifasciata; assembly: GCA_905116865.2. Classification (NCBI taxonomy): domain Eukaryota; kingdom Metazoa; phylum Mollusca; class Gastropoda; order Stylommatophora; family Geomitridae; genus Candidula; species Candidula unifasciata. The sequence goes on from CAJHNH020000155.1 coordinate 306,837, forward strand.
AGCTGTGATAGTATGGTGGTTAGATTTTGCCTGTAGGTCCAAAGGTTCAAAAACACAAAGGAAAAGATTTTAAAAATAGGTTGATCCAGCCTTCATTGGTTGCCAGAAAATTGTCTAGGAAGTAAAGACGGCTGGCACAATGTTGACTACATCATCATCATGTGCAATTCGGTTTAAACAGACAGTGGTCTAGCACTTGATGTGGCAGTGTCCTTGGCTTGGCTTGACTTTGTTTCACTTGACCTGACTTGACTTTGTTGACTTGACTGTTGACTTTGTTTTACTTGAAAAATTACTACTACTAAACTATTGCTAGACTGCAGTATTTATGATTCTAACCCAACACATCCAATTTAAGAAAATCCTTAGTGGCATTTGATGACACATTTGTGAATGGACAGTGAATTTGCCCCCCCCCCCCCTTCCCATTTCCCCCTCACTGCCATTGGAGTCCTGGAACTCATAGGAAAGACTGGTAATAAATGGCTGCAGTTGGGGTCAAGGGTCAGCTGAAAGATTCATACCTCTTTGTGTAGAAGAGTTGCAAGTCTGGAATGTGCCAGTTTGAATATCTCACTCATCTGGACTGATACTGACTGTTGTTGGGAAGGCAGAAACCACAATGTATGAATGTATGCACAACAGAAAGATAATTGTCTGAATACCTCAGTGTAACAACATTACTCTTATCTTACAACAATACATATTTAGGAATACAGGGCACAATACTGAAACAAACAACGGACTGAGCAGGAAACCATTGACTAATGCTGACAGGACTACCATCTAGGAGATGTACAGTGACATCTGTCAAGGTTGGGAGTCCATGTGGTGTAGTGCCTAGGTGACTGTTGGCCTAGAAATCGTAGGTTTGAAGCTACACGAGGAGAAAAAACCTGATATGGCTCCAAATGTGACCCAGCCTGAAACTTGTACAGGAAATGGCCAGCATGATGTTGGCAGCTCATCCCTGAGGACCAGTAAGTCTATACAAATATTAGCCTAGCTCATCCCTGAGGACCAGTAAGTTTATACATATTACCCTAGCTCATCCCTGAGGACCAGTAAGTCTATACAAATATTAGCCTAGCTCATCCCTGAGGACCAGTAAGTCTATACAAATATTAGCCTAGCTCATCCCTGAGGACCAGTAAGTCTATACAAATATTACCCTAGCTCATCCCTGAGGACCAGTAAGTTTATACATATTACCCTAGCTCATCCCTGAGGACCAGTAAGTCTATACAAATATTAGCCTAGCTCATCCCTGAGGACCAGTAAGTCTATACAAATATTAGCCTAGCTCATCCCTGAGGACCAGTAAGTTTATACATATTACCCTAGCTCATCCCTGAGGACCAGTAAGTCTATACAAATATTAGCCTAGCTCATCCCTGAGGACCAGTAAGTTTATACATATTAGCCTAGCTCATCCCTGAGGACCAGTAAGTCTATACAAATATTAGCCTAGCTCATCCCTGAGGACCAGTAAGTCTATACATATTACCCTAGCTCATCCCTGAGGACCAGTAAGTCTATACAAATATTACCCTAGCTCATCCCTGAGGACCAGTAAGTCTATACATATTACCCTAGCTCATCCCTGAGGACCAGTAAGTCTATACATATTAGCCTAGCTCATTCCTGAGGACCAGTAAGTTTATACATATTACCCTAGCTCATCCCTGAGGACCAGTAAGTCTATACATATTACCCTAGCTCATCCCTGAGGACCAGTAAGTCTATACATATTAGCCTAGCTCATCCCTGAGGACCAGTAAGTCTATACATATTACCCTAGCTCATCCCTGAGGACCAGTAAGTCTATACAAATATTAGCCTAGCTCATCCCTGAGGACCAGTAAGTCTATACAAATATTACCCTAGCTCATCCCTGAGGACCAGTAAGTCTATACATATTACCCTAGCTCATCCCTGAGGACCAGTAATTTATACAAATATTAGCCTAGCTCATCCCTGAGGACCAGTAAGTCTACAAATATTAGCCTAGCTCATCCCTGAGGACCAGTAAGTCTACAAATATTAGCCTAGCTCATCCCTGAGGACCAGTAAGTCTACAAATATTAGCCTAGCTCATCCCTGAGGACCAGTAAGTCTATACAAATTAGCCTAGCTCATCCCTGAGGACCAGTAAGTCTACAAATATTAGCCTAGCTCATCCCTGAGGACCAGTAAGTCTATACAAATTAGCCTAGCTCATCCCTGAAGACCAGTAAGTCTATACAAATATTAGCCTAGCTCATCCCTGAGGACCAGTAAGTCTACACAAATATTAGCCTAGTTCATCCCTGAGGACCAGTAAGTTTATACAAATATTAGCCTAGCTCATCCCTGAGGACCAGTAAGTCTATACAAATATTAGCCTAGCTCATCCCTGAGGACCAGTAAGTCTATACAAATATTAGCCTAGCTCATCCCTGAGGACCAGTAAGTCTATACAAATATTAGCCTAGCTCATCCCTGAGGACCAGTAAGTCTATACAAATATTAGCCTAGCTCATCCCTGAGGACCAGTAAGTCTATACAAATATTAGCCTAGCTCATCCCTGAGGACCAGTAAGTCTATACAAATATTAGCCTAGCTCATCCCTGAGGACCAGTAAGTCTATACAAATATTACCCTAGCTCATTCCTGAGGACCAGTAAGTCTATACAAATATTAGCCTAGCTCATCCCTGAGGACCAGTAAGTCTATACAAATATTAGCCTAGCTCATTCCTGAGGACCAGTAAGTCTATACAAATATTAGCCTAGCTCATCCCACTTTTATGGATTAGACCATTATCTGCTAGTGTTGATAATGCGGATACATCTATCACTTGTCTATCACTCATCTATCACTTGTCTATCACTCATCTATCACTCATCTATCACTCGTCTATCACTCATCTATCACTTGTCTATCACTCATCTATCACTTGTCTATCACTCATCTATCATCTTTTTACGATTAGTTTGTCATCAGTCTACCACCAACCCATCACTAGTCGAACAATATCACTGGACACTCATGAATCTATCATTCTTTTACTATTAGTCTAGACCCTAACTGTTTCGGACAAGGATTGAATGTTACCTTTAACAAACAACAACAAAAACAACAACAACATATCAAACTATGGCAGTCAGCTTTCAATGATTGCTCCCCATAATCTGACGATGTCTCCAGCCTTCAGTGACAATAACCTATGTCAACCCATCCTTCATCGATAGTTTATTGTGTTAACAATGGAGCCAGCATCATTTACCCAATATGAGATCCCTAACTAATCTTTACTTAAACTTCTCTCAGTACCAACCTCTACTAGACATAAACCTAAACTTCTGCCAGTACCAGCCTCTACTAGACATAAACCTAAACTTCTGCCAGTACCAACCTCTACTAGACATACACCTAAACTTCTGCCAGTACCTGCCTCTACTAGACACACACCTAAACTTCTGCCAGTACCAACCTCTACTAGACACACACCTAAACTTCTCTCATTACCAACCTCTACTAGACATACACTTAAACTTCTCTCATTACCAACCTCTACTAGACATACACCTAAACTTCTCTCATTACCAACCTCTACTAGACATACACCTAAACTTCTCTCATTACCAACCTCTACTAGACATACACCTAAACTTCTCTCATTATCAACCTCTACTAGACGTAAACCTAAACTTCTGCCAGTACCAACCTCTACTAGACATAAACCTAAACTTCTGCCAGTACCAGCCTCTACTAGACATAAACCTAAACTTCTGCCAGTACCAACCGCTACTAGACATACACCTAAACTTCTGCCAGTACCAGCCTCTACTAGACATACACCTAAACTTCTGCCAGTACCAGCCTCTACTAGACATACACCTAAACTTCTGCCAGTACCAACCTCTACTAGACATAAACCTAAACTTCTGCCAGTACCAGCCTCTACTAGACACACACCTAAACTTCTGCCAGTACCAACCTCTACTAGACACACACCTAAACTTCTGCCAGTACCAACCTCTACTAGACATACACCTAAACTTCTGCCAGTACCAACCTTGCCCCACTCCCTGGTCGCCACCTCCTTCCATGCTCTTGGCAACAGCATTCTGAGGATCAGTCTGTGTAACACAATTTATATACACTACGTGAGCCTGAGACACAAATTACATACACTACATGAGCCTGGGACACAAATTACATACACTACATGAGCCTGAGACACAAATTACATACACTACATGAGCCTGAGACACAAATTACATACACTACATGAGCCTGGGACACAAATTACATACACTACATGAGCCTGAGACACACATTACATACACTACATGAGCCTGGGACACAAATTACATACACTACATGAGCCTGGGACACAAATTACATATACTACATGAGCCTGGGACACAAATTACATACACTACATGAGCCTGGGACACAAATTACATACACTACATGAGCCTGGGACACAAATTACATACACTACATGAGCCTGAGACACAAATTACATACACTACATGAGCCTGGGATACAAATTACATACACTACATGAGCCTGGGACACAAATTACATTACTTACCACATTAACATAATGTGGTAGTGTTAGTAAACACACACAAGCTACACAGATCACAGAGCTATCAAGGGTTAATGCCAGAAGTCAGGAGAAGTGGACAGGTACCAGTAGACAAGATCCTGTAGGATTTCTTTATCAAACATTAAACAGAATTGGTCAGGGTAGTTCAGATTATGGCCAGGGGGTAATGACATCTGCAGTGGATAGTGGCAAAGACTGGCCAGAAAGTGACCTCTTAGTGATCACACGTGCAAGTAAAAGATCAATCGTAGCTACAAGCAGAGAGACATGACTGAAAGGACTCCCAAGGTTAACTGTCAATCAGTAGTCACTACATGTCTGTATCATCAGTAGTCGCTACATGTCTGTAGCATCCGTAGTCACTACATGTCTGTATCATCAGTGGTCACTACATGTCTGTAGCATCAGTGGTCACTACATGTCTGTATCATCAGTAGTCACTACATGTCTGTAGCATCAGTAGTCACTACATGTCTGTATCATCAGTAGTCACTACATGTCTGTATCATCAGTAGTCACTACATGTCTGTATCATCAGTAGTCACTACATGTCTGTATCATCAGTGGTCACTACATGTCTGTATCATCAGTGGTCACTACATGTCTGTAGCATCAGTAGTCACTACATGTCTGTAGCATCAGTAGTCACTACATGTCTGTATCATCAGTAGTCACTACATGTCTGTATCATCAGTGGTCATTACATGTCTGTATCATCAGTAGTCACTACATGTCTGTATCATCAGTAGTCACTACATGTCTGTATCATCAGTAGTCACTACATGTCTGTATCATCAGTAGTCACTACATGTCTGTATCATCAGTAGTCACTACATGTCTGTATCATCAGTAGTCACTACATGTCTGTATCATCAGTAGTCATTACATGTCTGTATCATCAGTAGTCATTACATGTCTGTATCATCAGTAGTCACTACATGTCTGTATCATCAGTAGTCACTACATGTCTGTATCATCAGTAGTCATTACATGTCTGTATCATCAGTGGTCATTACATGTCTGTATCATCAGTGGTCATTACATGTCTGTATCATCAGTAGTCACTACATGTCTGTATCATCAGTAGTCATTACATGTCTGTATCATCAGTAGTCACTACATGTCTGTATCATCAGTGGTCACTACATGTCTGTATCATCAGTAGTCACTACATGTCTGTATCATCAGTAGTCATTACATGTCTGTATCATCAGTAGTCACTACATGTCTGTATCATCAGTAGTCACTACATGTCTGTATCATCAGTAGTCACTACATGTCTGTATCATCAGTAGTCACTACATGTCTGTATCATCAGTGGTCACTACATGTCTGTAGCATCAGTATTCACTACATGTCTGTAGCATCAGTAGTCACTACATGTCTGTATCATCAGTGGTCATTACATGTCTGTATCATCAGTAGTCACTACATGTCTGTATCATCAGTGGTCACTACATGTCTGTATCATCAGTAGTCACTACATGTCTGTATCATCAGTAGTCATTACATGTCTGTATCATCAGTAGTCATTACATGTCTGTATCATCAGTGGTCACTACATGTCTGTATCATCAGTGGTCACTACATGTCTGTATCATCAGTGGTCACTACATGTCTGTATCATCAGTAGTCACTACATGTCTGTATCATCAGTGGTCATTACATGTCTGTATCATCAGTAGTCACTACATGTCTGTATCATCAGTAGTCACTACATGTCTGTATCATCAGTAGTCACTACATGTCTGTATCATCAGTGGTCACTACATGTCTGTAGCATCAGTGGTTATTACATGTCTGTAGCATCAGTGGTTATTACATGTCTGTATCATCAGTAGTCACTACATGTCTGTATCATCAGTGGTCACTACATGTCTGTATCATCAGTGGTCACTACATGTCTGTATCATCAGTGGTCATTACATGTCTGTATCATCAGTAGTCACTACATGTCTGTATCATCAGTAGTCACTACATGTCTGTATCATCAGTGGTTATTACATGTCTGTATCATCAGTAGTCACTACATGTCTGTATCATCAGTAGTCACTACATGTCTGTATCATCAGTAGTCATTACATGTCTGTATCATCAGTAGTCACTACATGTCTGTATCATGATCAGGTCCATGGAATTTGTCTTTAACCCTGACATTTATATTTTGTAGATGCTGAACAAATCAGCTAGACACGGAGACAGAACAGAGAGCTCCATAACTCCAGCCTGCCAGTTTGGACTGGGGGCTGCGCTTACAGTCTGGTAGTCTGGTAATCTTAGTGTCAGCTTCATAGCAAATGGGTCACCCCATCTTTGCTCTGCTCCTGTGCCAACGAAAAACACACAGAATGTTTATCACAGTCCCTTGTGGAAAGATTGACAGACTTCTGTCTCAGCATATCTAGCATACACACGCAATAAAGCATACAGTAGCCATCCGAAGTGCTAACACAAACAGTCCGACATTAGAAATGCAGTTCATCATTGATGATAGCAGAACTTGTCGCAACAGATCAGCAGTTGCTCACACAATCAATTTTGATCACATATGGGCACCACCAACATTGGGACGACAGGCATCACGCCAATTTCTCAATCTATAATTCACACCACCACGTTGGTCACAGTCGAAAAAATATTCCAAATGAAATTTGCATGTTATGCATGTAAGTGCATAAGAAGTAGAATCAGTTTGTCTAGCGGAAACAACATCTATAATTCTAAAGAACATAGTTGTGAATTCAGATATGAAAATGATAACTGAAATCTTATATAGGTAGTAAGTAGAAAACTTATTTTTTTATATTTTTGGTATGGTTAAGGTTCAGATGACAGATCAACATCATGGCACAAGGGGCTACTCATAAGTGCTCTGTTTTACTTCTGACTCAAGCCTGAGTTCGAAGAATCTCAATGTAGTGCACAAACTCTGTAGCACCAGCAAGGATCCTGAAAATACTTGGGTAAATTTTTAACCCACATTTTGACCGGGCAGTACCGTTAGGCTACTCTGCTTAATTTCCAACTATCAAGGGATTTTTTACATGCACAACAATACACACGGGTGTCCGATCTCACTACCCAGAGACCAGGGGAAATTAATAGAAGCCCACATGGAAAAATCCCAGCCTTCACTGGGGCCTGAACCCAGGACTCCTGCACTCAAAGCAGACACCATGGCTCAAGCACAACCCAGCTCCCTCTTTTGTAAGTTCTGGCAAAATAAAAAAAGTATAATAACTGGAGACATGATGGCTGGATGGACTGAGGACAAAGAGTCAGTCTGACATCATGGGTTGCTTTAAAGAGAAAGAATCAGTCTGAAATCATGGGTTGTTTTAAAGAGAAAGAGTCAGTCATAAATCATGGGTTGATTTAAAGAGAAAGAGTCAGTCTGAAATCATGGGTTAATTTAAAGAGAAAGAGTCAGTCATAAATCATGGGTTGCTTTAAAGAGAAAGAGTCAGTCATAAATCATGGGTTGCTTTAAAGAGAAAGAGTCAGTCATAAATCATGGGTTGTTTTAAAGAGAAAGAGTCAGTCATAAATCATGGGTTGTTTTAAAGAGAAAGAGTCAGTCTGAAATCATGGGTTGCTTTAAAGAGAAAGAGTCAGTCTGAAATCATGGGTTGTTTTAAAGAGAAAGAGTCAGTCTGAAATCATGGGTTGTTTTAAAGAGAAAGAGTCAGTCATAAATCATGGGTTGTTTTAAAGAGAAAGAGTCAGTCTGAAATCATGGGTTGTTTTAAAGAGAAAGAGTCAGTCATAAATCATGGGTTGTTTTAAAGAGAAAGAGTCAGTCTGAAATCATGGGTTGCTTTAAAAAGAAAGAGTCAGTCTGAAATCATGGGTTGCTTTAAAGAGATAGAGTCAGTCATAAATCATGGGTTGTTTTAAAGACAGAGTCACTAAGTGCTATTTTCTTGCCAGTGTGGTAAGCTTCTTGCCTAGACCTATGACTGTGCAGTTATTGCATGTACAAGGTCGGTAGACCTTTCATCTGTACTCCTGTAGATACCAGTGTACAACTGTACATATTCACAACAGTTGTATGATTGTTCAAACAACAAATGATTTAAAAAAGGCCAAAATATTGTGCTGTCATCTTGGTTCAGTGACATGCCAATGTTGTGGGTTAGCTTGTCAGTCAGTCTGTACTCATGATTGCAAAGTTATTGCATACACAGAGTCTGTGGACCTCACAAGTGTATTCCTGAAGCTACTAGTGACCTCACAAGTGTATTCCTGAAGTTACTAGTGACCTCACAAGTGTATTCCTGAAGCTACTAGTGACCTCACAAGTGTATTCCTGAAGCACAACCTCACAAGTGTATTCCTGAAGCTACTAGTGACCTCACAAGTGTATTCCTGAAGCTACTAGTGACCTCACAAGTGTATTCCTGAAGCTACTAGACCTCACAAGTGTATTCCTGAAGCTAC
>CAJHNH020000156.1:0-20725 GCA_905116865.2 Candidula unifasciata
ACGAGGTTTTCACGAGGTGTATCCTATCCTTCGCCAGCGTCTTTTGAGTCATCTCTTGGTGCACTGGAACTTGTTCAGCTCTGTCGCTAAGTTCAGCATTAGTGATTCTCTATATTTCGCGTGGGTGTTGTATCTTCGCATCTCGTGTGGGTGTTGTATCTTCGCATCTCGTGTGGGTGTTGTATCTTCGCATCTCGTGTGGGTGTTGTATCTTCGCATCTCGTGTGGGTGTTGTATCTTCGCATCTCGTGTGGGTTTTGTATCTTCGTATCTCGTGTGGGTGTTGTATCTTCGCATCTCGTGTGGGTGCTGTATCTTCGCATCTCGTGTGGGTGTTGTATCTTCGCATCACGTGTGGGTTTTGTATCTTCGCATCTCGTGTGGGTGTTGTATCTTTGCATCTCGTGTGGGTGTTGTATCTTCGCATCTCGTGTGGGTGTTGTATCTTCGCATTTCGTGTGGGTGTTGTATCTTCGCATCTCGTGTGGGTGGTGTATCTTCGCATCTCGTGAGGGTGTTGTCTCTAAATCTCTTGTGGGTGTTGTGTCTCTACATCTCGTTTGGGTGTTACGTCTCAATATCTCGTGTGGGTGTTGTGTCTCTACATCTCGATAGGGTGTTGCGTCTCTATATCTCTTGTGGGTGTTGTGTCTCTATATCTTGTGTAGGCGTTGTATCTCTACATCTCGCGTGGGCATTATGTCTCTACATCTCGTATGAGTGTTTTCTCTTTGCATCTCGTGTAGGTGTTGTATCTGCATCTCCTGTGGCTGTTGTGTCTCTACATTCCGTGTGTGTGTGTGTGTGTGTGTGTGTCTACATCTTCTGTGGCCGTTGTATCTTCGCATCTAGTGTGGATGATATGTCTCTATATCTCGTGTGGCTGTTGTCTCTGAATCTCGTGTGGGTGTTGTGTCTCTACATCTCCTGTGGCTGTTGTATTTTCTCATCTCGTGTGAGTGTTGCGTCTTCACATTACGCGGGTGTTTTGTATCTTCATATCTTGTGTGGGTGTTGTAACTCTACATGTCATGTGGGTGTTCGATGTCTACATCTCGTGTTGGTGTTGTGTCTGCATTTCGTGTGGGTGTTCGATGTCTACATTTCGTGCTGGTGTCTCATCTCCACATCTCAGAAACAGCTTGGCAATTGATATCTTTAACACTCATCGAAGTAAGACTCCAGCATAGGATTTGTTGGCCTCATAACGGTTTCACACCTGCCAGGTGTTGTAAGGTTAGGAAGTTCCTGGACGATTGGGCCTTCCACAACCACATCTTCACCACTCCCCTTAATGTGTGTCGGGGAGGGGGGGGGGGAGGAGGTTGTGTTTGTGTCTGTGTTTGTTCGACTGTGTATGTTTTTAATTTAGTGTGTGCAGGCTTTGGTGAATTGATGTAAAAAAACGAAGAAAGAAAAGAAGGAAGGAATAAAGAAAGAAAGAAAAAAGAAAGAAAGAAAGAAAGAAAGAAAGAAAGAAAGAAAGAAAGAAAGAAAGAAAGAAAGAAAAAGAAAGAAAAAGAAAGAAAGAAAGAAAGAAGAAAGAAAGAAAGAAAGAAAGAAAGAAAGAAAGAAAAGAAAGAAAAGAAAGAAGAAAGAAAGAAAGAAAGAAAGAAAGAAAGAAAGAAAGAAAAGAAAGAAAGAAAGAAAGAAAGAAGAAAGAAAGAAAGAAAGAAAAAGAAAGAAAAGAAAGAAAGAAAGAAAGAAAGAAAGAAAGAAAGAAAGAAAAAGAAAGAAGAAAAAGAAAGAAAGAAAGAAAGAAAGACAGACAGAGAAAATGACAAAAGAAAAAAAGAAAGAATAGAAAGAAAGCAAGAAAGAATAAATGAAAAAAGGAATGAATAAATGAAAGAAAGAAAGAAAGAAAGAAAGAAAGAAAGAAAGAAAGAAAGAAAGAAAGAAAGAAAGAAAGACAGACAGACAGACAGACAGACAGACAGACAGACAGACAGACAGACAGACAGACAGACAGACAGACAGACAGACAGACAGACAGACAGACAGACAGACAGACAGACAGACAGACAGACAGACAGACAGACAGACAGACAGACAGACAGACAGACAGACAGACAGATTAGCCGATAATGCCCGATGCATATTCCACGAAAATAAAACCGGGTTTTATAAAGAAAATAACAAGAGCTGGGGTTTTTTTTTTTTTCAAGACACCCTTTGGGTTTAATTGCAGAGGATGTTATTTTTTCATGTGCAAAAAAATCTACGCTTATTAAAGTAAAAAATCTACATTTATCAGAGTGAAAAAGCTACACTTATTCAATTGTTTATAAATTAATTACTTTACATAGTGTGTTTCAACAGACAAAAAACATCGGTCCGTCCTGGTGATGATTTTCAATAGGGCTTATAATAAACAGCCTTTCGGAAACTGAAATATTTTAATCATATCAAGGGCCATGGCAGATTATAAAAAATACTAGCAGAAGGCATGGTACCAGGAAGGAGGGACAGGGGCCGATCAACACGAAGATGGGTACAGGATGTAAGTGACTCCTAGAGTATGAAAGTGCACGGGTCGGGAGAACTGGCGAGAGACCAAGATTTTGTCAGGCAGACCGTGATGAGAGCAACGTTCTGCAAAAGACCTGTTATATGACGATGATGAAGTAAATTCCTTATCAAAAGAAGATTCTCGTATGCCTCATATCTTTATGTCTACCTACCTAAGTGTAAGGGTGCGCATGGGTCTGCATGCATCCACGCCTGCAGTCTTTTCTGTATGTGTAACTACCTACCTATCTACCTGTCTGCCTATCTACCTGTCTGCCTATCTACCTGTCTACCTATCTACATGTCTACCTATCTACCTGTCTACCTATCTACCTGTCTACCTATCTACCTGTCTGCAAATGAGCCAGCTTGTTTATCTATGTACATCCTTTTCTGTCTAATAATCTTGATTGGTACCTTTCCTTCTTTTAAGACGATAGTGTTATATTGCGCTATGAGGAGGAATGGGACTCACGCACATGGCGATGGCGAGTGTGACTAGCAAGAACCGCCGGCGTTAAGAAACGTTTTCCACAATTATAGCAGGGAATTTCAGGATCGTTTTGTCAACATTTGTGTTTAATGTGTTTCTTCTCAGACGCTCAGCTCTCATCTTTTCTGCAATCATTTCTTCATTCATTCTCATTGCCTTCCTGGTGTGCTCTCTCCACACAATAAAGTCCATGGCATTTTGTTCCCACTGGTCCACCTCAACAGTAACATGCCTTCTGATGCTATACCATACAATGCATATACCATAAGAGTATAAGGACGTAGAGCAAGAGGTAAACCAAGAACAACATGGAAAGATAAAATAAGAGAAACTCTACAGCATCATTATGTGTCTATGGTTGAAGCGGCCAGAAGAGCACGAAGCAGGAACTTATATCTCTCTCGACACCCAAAGCGGTAAAAGAGGACGTAAAGAAGAAGAAGAAGAAGAAGAAGAAGAAGAAGAAGAAGAAGAAGAAGAAGAAGAAGAAGAAGAAGAAGAGGAAGAAGAAGAAGAAGAAGAAAAAGAAGAAAAGGAAGAAGAAGAGGTCGGCTTTGACATCTTCTACCAATTTGTAATTCACCATAGAGACGGTCCTTAGGGACTCTACCCTCCTCTGTTCTTCAAGTGCCATCCAGCCACCTGAGCCTTCGCAGACCCTGCATTGAGAAAACTGTTGTAGTCTAATGTTCTACCTACCTTATTTATCTTTGTCTACCAGCTTGTAATTCTGCCAGCAAGACAGTCAGGCAGTCGGTCTGTTTTCCTATTGTGTATTGAGCTAAGAACAGACATAGCAGCACTGGGGACGTTCCCATAAGCGCGCCATCACCCTCATCATTAGCAGCCAACGTAAAGTTCTAATTTCGATGGTGTTTTATTATTTATCCATCTTGCCTTTCCTCTGAGTGAAAAGTGTCAACAAGATCCCTGATAATTTTTTGCCGCTTCACTTCACCTCAAACATCAACATCAATCAGCATGACCTGTACAGAACGTCGCTCTCTTTACGGCACGCCTGAAAGTATCCCTTTCCCTAGCCAGCTCTCCAACCCCATGTGCTTTCAATCTCAATGTATCTTCAGTGTCCTTTATCCATCTTCGCGGAGTTCGACTATTGCCTCGCTTACTACAAACTGCACCTTCTATCACTGTTTTTTTTCCAAGCCACCAGGACGTTTGATGTGGCCAAAATACTTAAACTTTAAGGACAGGCCGCTGTTTATGAGCCAGTTCTCCTCGATGTTCAACCCGTGTAGAACGTCGATGTTTTTCCTCTTCTTTATGCATGGTTTTCTGAGAAATTTTCTGTAACATTTTAATTCAAAAGCTTCAATCTTTTTCTTCATTGACCGAGTCGGAGTCTAACACCGAATACGAACCTCTCTAATTACATACCTATTTCTTTACCTAGCTACCCAACCACCTAGCTATCTACATTTATACCTGCCAGCACTGGTCAAGTTTGTCTCTATTTCCAGCCGCTCCTCCAGTCGCCTGCCCCTTACTTTCTGTTTCTCAGTCGCTTTACAAGCTCGTCTGTCTGCCTCTATTGCTAGTTCTATCCTACTATATTACTTACACAACATGTTAATGTGTGTTTTTCAATTCTTTTTCAGATATTGTCACCTTAAAATTCAATTGTTCCTGACTGAACCACCCTAGCAGCTGACTTTCCTGAAAACTTGCAGGGAGCACTTTGTTTTGATATAAACTTACAGTGGTTTACAAGGGTATAATCATTTAGCGGAGCTCACTGTTTAGCTAATCCGTTAAATATTATCATAATTTCAGTTTTCACAGCAACGTATGGCTGCTAGGAAGTCCTGTGGTTTATTAAGCCATAATCTATGGAGAGTTATCACGTCTTAGTCATCTATATATAGAATTGTCACGCTGATGTGAAGACTGCAGCAACGTGTTTGGTTAGATCCAGTTGGATATGCTTCTTCGAGGAGACTTTTGAACGGTACTTAACATCTATTGAGAAATCTAGACATCTCTATCACGTCTGATAAAACGTCTAGACAGGACCGTCACGCCAAATGAGACTTTAATGCAGATGTCTTTCATCTTTTGAGAAAGGAAAGAGACTCCTACACCACATTACCACGGCGTCTAAAACAACCATAAAATCTTGTCGTGTACTGATACTTTTAGACTATTTTAACATCTGCTGGAGCTTCTAGAAAGTATACTAGTCACGCCACGTTTTTAAAGAGTCTAGTAAGATATACTGAGACTTCTAAGCAGCCTAATCAGTTTAGTGAGACATCTAGAAGGCATATGGAGAGTCTATAAAGTAATATCACATCTACTGAGAATTCAAGACAGTCTATCCTCGCCTACTGAGACGTGTAACAATTACAGCTATTTGTAGATAATCTAGTCACACCTACTGAGAAATATTGACTTTTCGTTATACTGAAACCTTTAAACGGACTATTTATGTCTACCGAGACCTATAGAAAGTGTTATCGCGTTTGCTGAGATTTCTCGACAGTTCTGTCACGTCTAGTGAGTCTAGATAGTCGTGCTAGACCTGTTGGAATTTCCTGACATTTTAGACGTCCGGGCAGCTGTTGTCACATCAGCATTCAGAATAATTCCCCCCCCCCCCCCTCATCAAGGAACTTCAAAATACATATTTATCACAGTCACCACTATCGTCGCCCTCATCTGCAGCGGCAAGGCCCAAGTCCTTCCTAGCATGCACCAGTTTAGGCGGAAGTTTCGACATGAAGAACGGTTGGTCACGTGACAGTCATGGTGCTCTGGGGTAGAGGGTTGCTCCTACATCTGTGTTTTCTTCTGCTCTGTGTGCAGGACCTGGCGGCATTCTTCGGGTAAGTGTTATATCTTCAACTTTTCTTTTGCTTATTTCTTCTGAGCCTCTTCATTATTAATCTTTTTTCGCCTGTTTCATTTACTACTGTTACGACAGCAACTTTTATAACTATTAAAGTCACCACCACCACCACCACTCCAATGAAACAACAACAAGAACAACTTTTATAACTTTTACAGCCACCCCCACCATTACTCCACTGAAACGACAACAACAACAATTTTAACTGTAACAATTGTCACATAACTACTGAATTTTTATACCTAGGCGCTACTTGGATTGACTTTCCCACTACTTTTAAGCCCCCAGACAAGATAGCAATTCTATGTTAGTAAAATTTTCACAGTACAGAATGAACTACACATTACAATATGCATTCCAGACAACTTAACAACTGTGAAGGATGAACAGTACCCACAGAAAGTAAAATAACAAAACATCGTGTAATGTGTTCAACACAAGTAAGAATGTAAAGAAATGAATTCAGCAAGACAAAGTAAACTCGCTAGTGAAGCAAAAAATTATCTACTCCAGATGGACTTCTGGTTTGCAACTAGCAGCAGCAATTATTATCATTGCCAAACTGTAGAATTTTGGACCTAGGTAACTGGCACTTTGTGTTAGGATTAACCGCCATCCCTTGTAACTACAACTTATCTGTCCAGGAGGTTCTGTTTATCCAAAGTGCAGCGTCTTCTCACAGTTGACCTTGATAATGTTTGAAGCCTTAAGAATCCACCATTAAATTACGAAGTTTCTAAGTCACTGGAGTCTGAAGATTCTTAAATAATGATTTTTAACAATCTGGAGCTCATAGCATTGAATAAAATGCTCACAGGAGAAGATTATATTCTCCTTCTTTCGTTCGCATGAAATAAATTGTCTATATCTGCAAAGCTGTCTCTAGTATGAATTTCACTGTCTTTTGTAATTCACTAAGCGGCCCGTAAAGTTTGACTTCCACAAGTGTCTCTTTTGGCCAAAGGTTTTGCCTGAAAGCGTTGAATCTGGGACAGTCTTGAAGGATGTGATCTGTTGTTTCAGGTGCCAGTCCACAAGTACACATGGCTGATTGGCCAATCTTAAATTTGTTGTACATGTGGGAGCGAAGTCGATTGTGCCCTGTTCTAAGGCGAAGGATAATGACTTGCTCTGGTCTGTCCATAATATGGTAATCATCTTGTGCCAGTTTCGGTGGCATTCTGATTGATTTGATCATTCTCTTCTTCTGTTGATAAGAGACTGGTATGTTAGGTTGTTCTTCAGTTGCACCTTCCTTGGCTAGTTTATCAGCTTTTTCGTTTCCGGGAACTCCACAGTGGGAAGGTATCCACTGCATTACTAATTTACAGCGGTTGCCTAGTTCGGATAATAGTGTCCGTATGCTTCGTAATTTTCCAGACTGGAGTGACTGAAGTACTGCTTTTGCATCTGTGAAAAATACCCTGTATTTAGTAGTTTCTCTGCCGCTATCTTGATGGCTTGAACTTCTGCATCATAGTTGTGACAGTGCTTTCCCGTTGGTAATTTGGCTGTATCCCTGGTATTATTAGGATACTCAATGTACACTCCCGCACCTCCGTTTCTGACTGCGCTTTCTGCTGACCCATCTGTGTAAACACGGACCCAAAGGTTCTGCGGGTATTCATCATCAAGTAGACTGAGGGTGGCTGTTTTGCGCTGCACACTGTTTTGTTCTTCCTTGTCAAATACCCCTTTCACTTCAGTCTTGATGTGTATTGAAAATTTATACTCCTCTCTCCAGGGGGTCCGTTCTGGGACAGCATTTAAGGATCTATCAGTTGCAGGTAAATCAGTGGTTTGTCTGCCGAGCCGTTTGGTCTGGTGGATAAAACTACTTCTCTTTAGTCGTCCCAAAGCTAAATTTTGGAATCTTTCATTCATAGGGTGACTGGGCATACTAAGAAACTTTTCTGCTTGTAAAAGCATCTCGGTGTCTCTGCGTTCACTCAGTGCTTGGGTCATCCCCATTTTCTCCATCACAGCTATAGGTGTTGATTTCATACTGCCTGTGGTAACTCTGAGTGCTTAATTTTGCACTTTGTCTAATTCTTGCAATGTGGTTTTTGATGCCGAACTCCATGCTGTTGATCCGTATTCAAGATGTGGTCGAACACTTTGTTGGTAAACTTTTCTAAGTATTTTCCCGCTAGCACCCCATGTGGTTCCACTTAGTTTTCTCAGAATGGCTACCCTCCTTCTGGCTTTGGTTGCTGCCTTGTTGATGTGTTTTCTCCATGTTAATCTATCATCAAACGTTACGCCGAGGTATGTGGGCTCCTTATCCTCTCTCAGGGGTACTCCATTTATGTGCATGACACCTGATTTTTGTTTAGGAGAAAGGGTAAAGAGGGTGGTGCTGCATTTGCCTATATTGATGCTGACACACCATTTGTTGGCCCAATCAGCCATTGCATCTATGGCTCTTTGTAGCAGCCTTGTGGTCACTGTCGCATTTTCATTTGTACACCAGAGTACCAAGTCATCGGCATACATTGCAGCTTTAATTCCATGGGGTAGTTCAGAAAGCAGGTCGTTGATATAGACTAGGAAGAGTGTGGGGGACAGAACACCTCCTTGTGGGACGCCATGGCGCAGCAAAACTTTTTTACTCTTAAGTCCATCTATCTGTACTCGGGATCTTCTGTTATACAAGTATGCTTTCACCCATTTGTACATTCTCCCATTCACCCTGCAGTCTCTCAGTTTCTTCAGTAGACCTTCTTTCCAGACCTTGTCAAAGGCTTTCTTCAGATCTATCCATGCCGTTAGCACTAGCTTCTTTTCCTGGAAGGCATCCTCAATTTCGTGTGAAAGGTAAGTTGTCTGGTCTTCTGTGGAGTAGCACTGTCTAAATCCTGCCTGCTGCGGCGTGAAAATGTTTTCACTTTCCAAGTACCATTGGAGTCTAAGGTTGACAATACGTTCCATTGTTTTACAGAGGCAGCTGGTAAGACTGATCGGTCTATAGCTGGAGGCATCAGAACTGTCCTTTCCTGGTTTAAGCAGAGGTATTGTGATTGCTTCTCTCCATATTTGAGGAACTTTGCCACTGGTCCAACAATGATTAAAGATCTGTAGCAGCTTTTTTTTTTTGGCAGTTGTTCCAAGGTTCTTGATCATTTCGTTGGTGATACCATCAATTCCAGGTGATTTTCCCATTCTCAGCTTTGATATTGCTAACTCTAACTCGCTGGATGTAAGTGCTGCCACCAGTGCCTCAGGAATTATATCTTTTTGTCTTATATGTTGTTTGTTTTCTTGAACCTCTCGCTGTTTCTCTGGGCTGACATTAATGTTGCTGTCTTCTGCAAAGGAATCTGCAAAGTGGTCAGCTGCCTGTTTTCTTGTTAGGATGGCTCCCTCTTTGCATAGTGCAATATTACCATTTCTTCCTGTATTCTCATCATTAATTTGCTTAATTAACCTCCACAACTTCCTTGTGTCTCTTTCAAAGTTTAGAGACTTTGTCTTTTCTTGCCAGCTTGCCCGTCTAGCCTGCAGTTTGGCTCTTTGAAATTTGGCCTTTGAATGTTGGTAGTTGTTAAACTGCTCTTGACAAGGTCTGGTCTCAGCTTGTTTTCTTTCTGTTTCCATATTGTTGTGCAGTTGCTCCAGATCGCAATTCCAGTACGGTTTGTATTGTTTACGCGCACCTCTTGGAACTGCTTCTAGGGCTGCCTGCAGCATGCGTTTGCTCAACTCTTGGACTACTTTTTCTACGTCGTTATCTGTGTTTAGATTTTCCAGCAGAACATTTGTGCGAAGCTGATACAACTTCCAGTCTGCCTTCTTAAAATTCCACCTTGGCAGTGTGCTGCTCTCTCTTACAGACTGGCTTTCTATAGTTAGAAAGACTGGCCGGTGGTCACTGCCTCCTAGTTGCTTCCCAACAGTTCTGGTAACATTCAGTTCCATGTCTGCTGAGTGAAAGGCTAGGTCTGGTGTCGAGGTGGTATGCCATGCTCTAGAGTAGAAGGTTGGTGGGTCGGTTGGCTTATTAACGAGGATGAACCTATTCTCATCCTGCCAGTCCTCTAGTTTCTCTCCTCTCTGGTCCATATGATCGTATCCCCAACTTTGGGAATGGCTATTAAAATCCCCACAAATGATCATTTTTTCATTTATTAGTACTGTATCCAGTGCCTGAGGGCGGTCGCTCGGACAGTAATAGTTGGTCAGATGTAAATCTGTATTTTCTAACTTGAGCTCAAGTGTTTGATACTCAGCACCTTCCATGTATGTTTCGATCCGGCCCGCAAGGATGTTATTTTTGACCAGGTTAAGAATTCCACCTTTTCTCCTGTCTTTGCGGTCAGATCGGAAACACTGGTAGCCTCTGATCTTAAAGGCCCTATCTTGTTTGAGATAAGTCTCTTGTAGGCAGCATACATGTACATTCTCTTCGTTCAAAACGTTTTCTAATTCTAATTTCTTAGTATTTACTCCCTCCGCGTTCCAATGCATTATTTTAAGGCTAGCTGTATTTTCTGCTTTTCTGGTTCTACGGGGCATTAGGGGGAGGCTTCGAGTATTTGAAGCTGGAATCTTTCTTCTTGTCTTAGGCAGGTAAATCGAACCACGTGTGCGTGAGTGGGTCGCATGGTGGAAATCAAACTTATTTGCAGATATAGAAATATTCCCTGTTGCGTTTGTGCGTGGCATCCTGATTGCTGTGGTGCGCCTCCTGGCTGGTTGCCTCCGACTTCAGCACCTTGTTTTGCTAGAGTAGACTGGGGTCTTACCCGTGGACTCCCATGTTTATTATGGGAGCGTGGCTCCTACGCGGTTACATTATCGGAATTAGGACACGGCCGCCGCCGTGGCTATTTTGTGGAAATAATTCCGTTATAACACCCCTAAACCACATAATACTTGTATCCACGAACAAGAGAATATCCATCGTCAATGAATTCGTAATAATCGCACTTTGTTATCAAGAGAAAAACACCGATTAAGTGAAAATTTTAGAATAAAATCGAGTGTCGCCGCAAACACGTCTTCATGCTGCCATTTCTAAACCGGAAGTCGAGAAGATTATATATTAATATGTTCTAGACTAGACTATGTGCCACCCTCTGGTCGTAGCAGTTGTTAGCAGCATGACCACGCAAAAAGCTCCTGGGTTGAGGACACAAACTGATGGTGAGCATCAAGGAACAGTGGACAGTTGTTATCTTATGAAGCTCCAGACATTAGTGTATAGACATAAGTGAGATGTTCGCCGAGTATTCCTCATACTGTAGACTGTCTGCTGAGTACACTTGATGGGTTTAAAGATACTGATAGTTGGCTGGCCTCCAGATATAAGTAACATCCCATGCTCATGGAAGTTCCCAGGTGAATCGGTGATTCAAACGGAAGTAAGCAGATAGATAAGGCAGCAAGCCGTCTGCTTAGTCTGGAAGCTCAGTCATGAATGAGTCCTAAATCTAAGCGTCCCTCCAGCTAGAGGCGGCAGTGGATTCATCCGCCTCCAAAGCAGTAGTTAGGCCAATGGAATTTGGCTTCACTATAAAAAAAAAAAATCCAACCCATATGGCTGAATTTAAATATATTTAATTTGCATGAGATTTAGGATAGAATTGAGTAGTTATCCCGATATCTTGGCACATAATTACAAAAGAAGGACTGTTTACTTATGGAGGAAAGTCCAAGATCTGAAAATTGGTCATTTACATGGAGATGTACAAGATGTTGGTAGGTGCAAGACCAGAAGGGTTTGGGCTGTCAGTGCAACAACAACCACCACCATCACTCCACTGAAACGACCACAACAACAGTTTTAACTTTTTCAACCACCATCACCATCATCACTCCGCTGAAACGACGACAAAAATTTTAACTGTTACAACCACCACCATCACTCCACTGAAACGACAACAATTTTAACTATTAGGTAAAATAAAGTGAAGATCCCTTATTACGCCTAAGGCGCATCGGGTATATGGGCAGAGCGTCCCATATTTTTACAGACCAATCGGCACTGGATAGGTAATGTGGTCAGCATTACGCCGGCCGTCTTTACTTTCCCAGGACAGCCATCCTAGAACCCATTTTAGGCTGAGTCGACCTGCGACGCTCCATACTACGGTAAAAATCCACGCAGCCGGCAGTGGGTTTCGACTATTACAACACAATAAGAACGACATTTAACTAGAACAACTACCCTATCACCATCACTGCCACCATCACCACTACTACTACTTATACCACTACTGCCCAGATCAGTGGCAGTATCACAGCGTTTTTCCACATATGCTCCCTTTTTTCAACCCGCTCTCCCTCTTTCCTTTCTTCCTCAGTGGAACATGGACATCCAACGAACGATTGCCAGGTTTTTGCAGATTTGTTCAAGACTGGTTTTAGATTTTACACCTGCTCTTCAAACAGACGAGGAAACGGTCCTTTATTTTTACTCACTTGAACGGAGCTAGGAAGCAGAAGCAGCGGCCTAGCAAATGCATGTGGTACTAGTGCGGACAATTCCCTGGCGCTTAGGCCCCTGACAATACGGTGGGTTGTGGGGGGGGGGGGAGGGGGGGGGGGGGCTCTGAACCTCCAGTCTCAGCCACGTAAGACAGTGATATCTGAGGTGGGTAAGCTAAAGCCTTAACAAAATTGTCTTCCTTTTTTTTCTGACTAGGCTGACCTCTCGAGAAACAATACTTACTCTCAACCCCACCTTCGAGAAGCGAATGCGCAACCTTCAACAAGGTCAGAAGGTCACTTCCGTTGACCTGTGCAACATGTTGGTGCTACAGAAGAAGCAGAAGCGACAGTGTAGTAGGGGCAAGGGAGTCGCCGAGACACTTGTGAGGGCCAGTCGCCTGTCCGCCATGGAGTGCCAGCACCAGTTCCAACACGAAAGGTGGAACTGTTCCCTGGGGGATTATCGGAAGCATATTCTTCGGAAAGGTATGTCTTCATGTCGTGGTGTTGTGTTGATTGTTGTAGTTTTTACAAAGACAATTCTCAGTAAAGATAATGGACCCATCTGGTATATGATGCTTGATTTATATTTTTTTCGACCAGTTTGTACTCGGTGAGTTGTGTATCAAAGAATTAGACGTTAGTCAATGGAACGTGGACTGGCAGAACACTCAAGCTAGTAGGTAAACAGGAAAACATCAAAAGTAAAATGAAAAGAATGAAAGTAAACATCCTGGAACTGTGTGAAATAAGACATACTGGAGCAGGGTAAATGTTTTCAAATGACTACAGAACCATTTACTTAGGTGGACAAAAAACATGAAAGGCGTTTCAGCATAATTTTGGACAAAGAAAAAGCAAAAGCGGTAAAGGGATATAAGACAATATCAGAACGGGTTCTTTTATTAAGATTAGGTGGCAAATTTGTTGAATGTAATATTATACAGGTCTATGTACAAACGACAGACAGTTCAGAGGAAGAAAGCAATGATTTTGATAAACAGTTGAACATAGGCTTAGCACAGTGTAAAACTAGGGAAACAGCTGTAGTGTTGGGTGACTTGAATGCAAAGGTTGGGCAAGAAAATGATGAACACATTACAGATGGATATGGTCTTGGGGAGAGAAATGACAGAGACGAAAAAATCGTTGAATGGGCTAGGACACATAAAAAGATAATTGGAAATACTCACTTTAAACATAAGCAACATCCTAGACGTCTGCGGATTTGGAAAAGCTTTGGAAATCATTTTTAGAACAGATTGATTACATACTAATAAACAGCCGATTCAGAAACAGTTTGCTCCAGTAACAACAAAGACCAGGTGCAGACTATAATTGTGACCATCTGCCAGTCAATGGAAAACAAACGAACGAACGAACGTACGAACGAACTTCATTTTCAAAGGGTTACAAATTAGGCACGCAGACCTGTCTTTCATTCGGCCCTTCCAAGCTCCTATCTTTCACACAGCAGTTGTATCTCATCAATAAAGCATGTTATGTCCATGTAATAATAAGGAAAACTAAGGACAAAGCTAAAGAAACTAAAATATGCTCCAAGAAATACTTATCTAGATTTGGCAATGCTTGAGTCAAATCAAGAAATGAGTAAGAGATACACCCTTATTGTTCAAAATAGATACAATGGGGGAGAGACCAAGTTTCTTTCAGGCAGACCGTGATGAGAGTGACGTTCTGCAAAGGACCTGCTACATGTCGAAAAGTCCTCAGAGTCACCTGAAAGACCGACTGAGACCAGACATGGTTCTACGCTCTGAGGAAAACGCTAGCTCACCATGATAGAGCTGACCGTGCCGTACGAGTCATGGATAGAGGAAAATCCTATGCACACAATCGAAAAGTGCAGTGAACTCTTGGCCGGTCTAAGGAGAGACGAAGCGTACAGATTAAAAGTTTTCGCCGTCGAGGTAGGCGCTATAGGACTTATCTCCACTCCCACATACAATGTGATAAAGCAGCTGGGCTTGCGAGGAACAGAGCGTAAACTGTCATTAAAACAACTTGGCGAAGCAGCTGAAAGGTCTTCTAGCTGACTTTGGACACAGCGAAACGTCGTGGGGGATTGGCCTCGATAGACTGATCCAAGCCCATAGTGGAAAAGAACGTTTTATCCCTCTAATGCCAAAGTGTCCGATGAATGTCTGCCAGTGTCTCTTTGCTAAATGACTAAGTCAAAAACCTGTCCGATGAGCCAACCGTAAGCTTGTCACTCTGGTGGTGAAGGTAGTCGGCTAATTTGCTACCACAGCGACAAATATAACACTAAATCTCATAATACCTGTTGCAAAGTCACCACCTCATTTTATCCTTGTCCGAGAGTCCGACAAAGCACAGCATGAGAAGATCGTGGCCTGGAGTCATGACCCAAGTCGGCCAGCCTTCCGAGATTGTAAAGAAAGTAATGGGGCGAAACAATCGTCGAGGGATCTTTCTACTGAAGATCGATGGACCCCTTCTGTGCATGCTCCCTTGTGGAGTTCTTTTTTAAATGATATAACTGACTATAAATAAACAGAGGGGGAACCTTCGAGGCCGTTAAATAGTATGAATTAATTAAGTAACAGAAAGTGTATTGATCAGCACTCACATAAAAGAAGTAGAAAAACAGAATAACACAGTAGAGAACATAAAAATCGAAAGGTATAGTTACCGTGTCGGGAATTGAACCTGTCACCTCTGTTTATTTATAGAAATGACGTATACACATCGGAACCTACCAATCAAATACCTTTCTTAAATGTTTGTGTATTCTAGACAAAGCATTAAGGTCTACTGTGTTCGTAAATTTTTGCTGTGATTGTTATTCGACATATGCTTCATTAATATAAATTTCTGTAACCTATGGTGCCATTTCAATGGTTTGAAATGAATTCTGTCCGTATTTCATAGTTGTAGATTTCAAGCTGTACGATAGACATGACCAATAAGACACCTTTTATGGAGGGTGCCTAGTTGGCCATGTTCTTAGTGCACTTGTATTCATGGCGAGGCGCACACGCCGTCTTAAGGTGACAGGTTCAATTCCCAGCACGGTAACTATAGCTTTCAATTTTTATGTTGTCTAGTGTGTTCTTCTATCTTTCTACTTCTTTCAGTCGTATGACAGGGCCAGTGGGTTCACACTGATATCAGGATCATCTTACTAGCGGGTTCAAGTGCTTATAGTTATGGCTTTCTAATTGTGTTGTCTGCCCTGGTCTTGTGCCGAGCTAGTCTGGTCCCTTGAACTCAACGCTGTCGTCATTGGTCGACTGGTTAATGTTACAAAGCAACTCATTAGTTGGTGTTGTCATCACCTACTTAGACCATCTCAGAGTTCCCATATTTGGTTCACCAACACACCGAGGTACCTGGCGGCTCCTTATCGTAGCCTCACTTTTGCCAGACAACACTCAAAATTCCAGTAATGCAACGTTCGTGTTGTTCTGCTTTTGGCTTTCCTCTGTTCTAAAGAAAATCAGCAGTAAGATGAATATACGCAGACGCTGGAGACACGATCTGAATGAAGTGGGTGGTACGTTATCGCACTGCCTGTGTCTCTGGTATAAACTGGCCAGCAACATGTTTTCTTCAGGAGCGCTGAAACCTTGAGGTTCAGGCACATTGAGCCTTCACAATACTAATCTTAATAACCCCCCACCCCTGCTTCTCTTTTTTTTCGCCCACCCAACCTGGTATATTTGTCTTTTGTCTTCTCTATACATATCATATTATTTCGAGTATACTATTATAACCATTTGCCATTCGCAAGTTATTAATATTCTTTTTTTTTTTTAAATTTAAAGAGGGCATAGGTTCCAACTAATGGCGCCGCGGTGGTGTAGCGGTCACACGCACGCCCGCTGAGTCGTGGGTTCAGCTCCTGACGGACTTCCTTTTCTTTCCAAAAAGGATCTTGGCTCCCAGTCGACCCAGCCTTAAATGGGAGTACGAGGTACAGTCCTTGAAAGTAAAGGCGGCCGGCGTGATGTTGACCATATCACCCACCGAGTGCCGATTGGTCTATAAAAGATAGTCTAGCTGTATGAGCTAGAGGGAAGCGAAACTGGCGAAGAAAAAAAAAAAGAAAAAAAGAGGGACAGGAAAGAAGAAATGTGGTTAGGACAATAAGTAGTTACCCGCAGGATTGCAAAAAAAACCCAGCAAAAGTAAAGAAAAGACAAGGGTTATTCTGGTGCAGGAACAATAACATATTACTCATGGCTCAGGCGATGAATATTGGAATAGCTATTTTACACAGCAAGAACCAAAAATATATTACAACATAGGCAGCGTCTAGTGAGACCACGTGCACGAACTACAAATTCGATTCTGAATCAAACAAATAGAATATAATCACCATATTCATCTGTTTATTTTCCTGCACACAAAACTAGCGTGCTTCGCAGATGAAAATACATTAAGAATCAACACCGTGTTCGAACAGACAATGTGGGTACTCTAGCTAATAAAGATGAGAGTTCAGTTTCTCTTCTGAGAGATCTACTGTTAAAATATCCGGAGAGGATGCACGTGGAAATCTAGGTCTAACACAGTCTATCTATTTATCGTAGGGCCAAAACACATAATCAGCGAGCCAATTCGTCAGGGCTACATAATTCTCGTCTCATCACCGCAGACACAAGTGGCCGTTATTGGCTCCGCTAGACCTTATTTCAACTTTTCGACTCACTGACCACTTCCGGAGACTTCTGCAAACCTGCCAGTTTGAGTCCGCCGAGTGCAGCCAAACTAAAATTATTAACAGGTTAACTTCCTTTTCCGCCAGCCTGATATACCTATATGCCTAATAGGCTTGAAGGCGTGGAAAAGGGTCCTTTACTCTTTCCCAAACTTACAACGAAAGAAATTATTATATACAGTATTGGCAAAACAGCAGCAGCTGTTACAAGTTTCAAATGAGTTTAGAGAGCCTTCAAATTAAAGCCTTAAAAGTGTTGCTGAAATTACCGAAACCATGTTACTGCCTTTTAACCTCCCTGTATTGTCGTTAAGGATGTCAAGAGTGTTAAGCGCGTGACATCACAGTACAGCCGACACGATGGGGCTTAGGAACCATGAGCACCCACCCCTCCCACCTCCCGTCACCAGTATTTGGGGTGTGGTGGGTGGAGTGGGTTTAGACATCAAACCTTAGAAAATGTGTAAGAGCGCTAAATTGCAGCTTAGGCATGTACAGATGTTCTTTTTCAAGTATTTATTGATATGTTTCATGTGATTTCAAAGCCATATTTGTATTGCCATTCAATACTTAATTATTATTATTATTATCTGACACTTAAACAAGGCTTAACCCTCCTGAGAAGACACTTACAGGGTCCTCTACCCCGCAGTCAACCAGGTGCCAGCTCCTTAACAAATGTTGGCTGCAACTGCAATAAATCCCCAGTCCTTTCTCTCTCTCGGGAGATGTTTGGATATACAGAGGTCCGTGCTTTTCGGAGAGAAAAACAATCAAATTCAGCTGTTTTTAAGAGACTTGGAAAAAAATAATAATAAATTTGGGGGAAAAAAAAAAAGATTTGCTGACAGAAATTAAAATAAAAAAGACAAGTGAAATATTTTGGCCACATTATAAACTCTTATAAAAGCTGCAAGAAACGATCAAGATGTGGTAAACGATACAAGTGGGAGGACAACATCAGGTGATAAACGAACAACAGTCCCAAATAGTGTACAGCCAAGCCTTCATTGTGTAGATGGTACCTGATAGATCGATCATCCACTATGTATTGACACGTCAGAAGGAAGAACTTACCATACCCACAAAATATTGACAACTACGTCTTAATACAAACTCTCATTTTCGCTCGCACCCTTTTATTTTTTTCCCCTTACCCCTTGGTGTGTTTAATTTAGCACGTTCATGGAATTCACATCAACACGAGTGTTGTCTGTTGATGCTCACAAACCTGCAGTATAGCTTCCAACTAGTTCCGTCTCCTTGGAATTCACATCCGTGTTTACAGGCAACTTCTGCGTGGCCTGTGGGATTCACATCAGCTGCCAACTACGTCTTAACGACATAATTTACGCGCGATTATATCGGTTCCTTGCAGAGCTGGCCAGAGAAACATCTGCCGGATTGTATTTTAATTTGTTAGTTGTCACGCGCCTAGTTGTGTGTGATAGCAATTTACTATTCTCAAATGCATCTGATCTCTTTTCGTTTGGCAATCCTTCCATGCTCATTAGAGTTTCTGTAGTAGCGGATACCAATCCCCGTCGGGTCTGGTGGCTTAGGAGTTGTAACGTCCGACTCTGAAGCGCACAACACCAGTTCGATGCACCAATTTTAAATAATAGGAAATGAGCTGCTTTTGCCCTCTTCATTTTCTTGCAAGGCAGCAGATAAACACCTAATAGTAGTGTTTCCAAAACTTTTTTTTGGGTCGCAGGGCCTTTTTTCATTAAAAAATTTCCCCCGGCGCCCTAACCTAAGTAAAAGTATGACTGTTCGTGATTTGGTGAAATTAATTTGGAAACTTTTACAATATTTCGTGGCGCACCTGTGAAAAGGTCGCGGCTCCCCGGGGCGCCGCGGCGCACAGTTTGGGAATCACTGCCTTACAAATTGTGTTTAAACGTTTTGGTTGTCACACGCCTAGTTGTATTCAACAGGACAGGCATCGTAGTTAGATTCCTAACAAACATACTAATAGAACCAGCACGTCGATGGCTAGCAGGGCTGACTACAGAACCATAAAACAGATTAGTTTTAAATCTATTTAAAAAAAATTTTTTAAAAGACACACTAAAAGTAGATTGTGCTTCTTCTTCAAGTTTGCCGGCTGTTAACTTTGGTGGAAAGTTCTGGTTGTTCGTTTACTTATAGACTGTAATTTTGCTCCGGAACTTGAGTTTTGTGTGCGCATCTGTTTTAAAAACCTGGCTTATTTGTATGCAAACTGTTGGTTCATTGCATCTGAGGCAGATGCACTCCAACTTCACAGGACACCTCTAGGGTCGATCGTAAAATGTTAACAGTTCTAAAAGCACGGGACGTAGGCTGCAGTATCTTGTGAAACCGAGCCTGTGGGGTGGGGTAGGGTGTGGGGTGGGGTGTGGGGTGGTGGGTGGGGTGGGGTGGGTGGGGGGGGGGAGGGACAGTTTCAGATCTTCAGGGGTCGTTTAAAGCGGTCACATTATGTAATATAGAGTAGGGGTCATCGCCGATGAGAGCGTCGAAGACAATACAACCTGACACCCCTGCAACAGAGAGTCGCGCATGTGAAAGGTCAGGAAACATAAATGAACGTCTAATCAGGGTGTTCTGGGCCCAGAATCGTTCGTTGTTCTGAATTCTGTAAATGTCGACAACTAGCACAGTGCTATGCTATATTGAAGCCATCATGATAAATCACTTCTGTTCAGATTTGAGCAGACCAGCAAGGCAGATCAAAGAGGAAACAACGTCTGACTGACACGCAATGAGCCGGTCGACTACTTCTTTTAAACAGGACACGCATTGTAGTTGAGATCCTAGCAAACATTCTAATAGAAACATTACGTCGATGCCTGGCACGGCTGACTCCAGGTGCAGTCCTGGGAAGTAAAGGCGGTCGACGTGATGCTGACCGCATCACCCAGCAAGTACAGTTTGGTCCATACCAAAATATATGTCTAGCCCTGTAAGCACAATACGACTGAGGGCGTGGTTAAGGGATTTGTTACTGTACGTATGTTCGTATTTATTTGCTATTCAGCACATTATAATGAATAATAATTAAAAGTAAACATTTATATTATTACGTACTTAAATAAGACCCTAGTTGTAGATAGCTGAGGCCACACCGCCTACTAAGCCTCTGTCCTCTTCGCTCGCCCCTGACCGTTGCCACTTTTTGTGAACAACCTCTGATGAGACTGTCTCTGACCTCCCGGCCTGTAGGTCAGCCGTGACCAGCAATACTAACACTGACCACAACCCAGATACGGCCTTGCTTGACCTTACGTCGGTCAGTTCTGCTAATACGGGGACCAGCAACAACTGAACCTGAGACGCTCACCAGTCGAGACTTTGTGCTCTTCAACATTTTTGGGGAGCTGTGGTAGTGAAGAGATTAGATCTGTTCTACTTAACTGGCGGCCCGCGGGCCAGATTTGTACATTGCTAAGCCATTTAATGTGGCGCACATAACCCAGTCACATTTATAACCTAAAGCTCCCACTTCAGGAATGCTGACTGAACGACAAGTTTTTTTTTCTTCCGAAAACCTACGGACACTTCATAGTATTACAAGGCTAGCTAGGTCATTAACTGTCTCAATTTTTGCAGCAGACAAATCAAACATATAAATTGTCAGTAGATTATGATGTTGTGGATCTCCTCCTTCTCCTCCTCCTCCTTCTTCTTCTTCTTCTTCTTCTTCTTCTTCTTCTTCTTCTTCTTCTTC
>CAJHNH020000156.1:26234-41234 GCA_905116865.2 Candidula unifasciata
CTTCTGCTGTTAAATAAAATAAATCTCAAAATCGCAAATGCAGTTTGGTCTTTCTCACTAAACGGACGAACTATTTCATTCTTTGTCTGCCAATATAATTCAGCTACTGTCTTATTTTCCTTCTCTCTAAAGATCGTGTTCGCAACACTGTCCCTTCTGATGTTAGCCCTATTCACTGTGCATGTTTGGCATCGATAGCATAAATAGGAATGCGACTGTAGTTAAAGCTGAACTAATTGTTTCCATGTATCGCTATTAGAGGATATAACATCAGAACTATGAGATATGCGCCGTCATCGTAGTCTTCATCATGATCATCAGTATCAACGTCATCATCATCATCGTCCTCAAAATCACCAGGAGTCACCAAATAACAAGAGAAGACAGATCACACAGATAATGGAGACGGTTATTATCTGCAAAAATGAACCACCTCGTGGGCTCGGAATGCTGAAAAAGAGGAGAAGGAGGAGGAGGAAGAAGAAGAAGAAGAAGAAGAAGATGATGAAGAATAAAAAAAGAAGAAGAAGAAGAAAAAGGACGAGGAGGGGAAGAAAAACAAGAAGAAGAAAATTCCATGCTATTGCCACGCATTTGGTAAAGCACCGCTGTACTATTTCATTACTTCCCGGCTGACTACACCAGAGCTATTTAACTGGCGGGCTGAATATGGCACGCGGAGGCCTTACAAGTGGCCCGAGGATCATTACTAGCTGTATCGTGTTAGTGACATTTCTCCAAAGGAGCTCAGGCCTTTTTCAACAGTTAAGCCCCTGGGTAAACTTGAATAACCCAAGCCTACAGCAAGACCAACTATGAGATGACCCCACCTTAGAACTCTCCACACCGTGAGAA
This sequence comes from Candidula unifasciata, assembly GCA_905116865.2. Classification (NCBI taxonomy): domain Eukaryota; kingdom Metazoa; phylum Mollusca; class Gastropoda; order Stylommatophora; family Geomitridae; genus Candidula; species Candidula unifasciata. The sequence goes on from CAJHNH020000156.1 coordinate 27,090, forward strand.
TCACCACCAGTACTGACGTTCTACTACTCAAACACCAATTTCATGTTGACCTTTCCAGGTCATCTATCAGCTGGCCCCAAGTGACCGGAGATCTCGAGGAATGTTATAGGGACATCAAGGGGTCTCCCACCTTGATGGAGGCTGGGCTAAAACTAAGCGTCTCCTGACTATGAATACACAAGTCAATTAGAACGATAAGAAATGATACATACAGTTTGTCTATGGCAAACTGTGAGAACCTGTTCTCATTGACCGTACGGTCAGATCAAATTGAACAGTCACATTTCTGGACTGCGTGAGGTTTCGGTAAACAGTAATCCACGGTTTCTGGGTCGCCGTGGCGCGACAAAAAGTTTTCACAAATATTGTATATCCATTAAGGCAGTGTGTTGTCGCGGTGAGGCCTTGTTTGTTTGTTTGTTTGTTTGTTTTAGTATCCAGAAGCCATGAGTTGTTAACCCTTAGGCTCGGTATTATGGATATTGCAACCTTTCGGCCTTGATTCCATTGTAAATACTGTAGATCTGGGAGAAATGTGGCTTTCCTGCCTACCCCCGGGATTAAACCCGGACCACAAGGAGTTCGTCACCCGGTCTCCGCGCAATCCGGTTTAGCCAACTACGCTAGAGAGCCGGGCTTCTCATAAATGAAGTGTCAACACTTCCCAGACCGTGAAAAGTACATAGATTATATTTTAATTTGCCAGTCATTTGGTGAGGCCTTAACTATGCTGTATCGTCTTCTTATTCTTGGCGTTCGCAGGCTACAAAACTCCGGCAAAAAGTTCTGGATATTCGTTCACCTCTGGACTTTAATCTTGTTCTGGAATCTGAATGTTGTGTGTGTATCCATTTTACACATCTGACTTATTTGTATGCAGGCTGTCGACTCTTCCGATAGGCTTGTTGGGGAGGCAGTCGGTCTATTCTTGTTTCCCCCACAATGGGGTCCCGGAACCCACACGTGAAACTATGCTATATGAAGTTTTGAGGCACTCTGAAAAAAAGGGAGTTGGGGGAGGGGGGGGGGGGGGGGGGGGAGGGGCGGAAATTACAAAAGCATGTATTACCATGGACAAAAAATGTTAACTCCTGCTTTAAATATGTTTCATACCTTTACCCGAGGATTCCTGTGTTTCGTTTCATAGTAGCTTTTCCTGACCATAGTTTTTTTTCTTTTTCGTAATTCCAGATCCATGTTGATCTTGTGGTTGTTTAAGTTTGTTACTTTATTCGTGAACATAGATTCTCATCCAAACGTTCGGCTGTATTTACATACAAGTGTCTGATGAGGAGGAGGAGGAGCAGAAGAAGAAGACGAAGAAGAGGATCAACAGCAGCAGCAGAAAAAGAAGATAAAAGAGAAGAAGGAGGAGGAGAAAAAGAAGAAGATCAACAGCAGCAGCAGAAAAAGAAGATAAAGGAGGAGGAGGAGGAGGAGAAGAAGAAGAACAAGAAAAAAAGAAGAAGAAGAAGGAAGAAGAAGAAGAAAAAGAAGAAGAAGAAGAAGAAGAAGAAGAAGAAGAAGAAGAAGAAGGAAGAAGAAGAAGAAGAAGAAGAAGAAGAAGAAGAAGAAGAAGAAGAAGAAGAAGAAGAAGAAGAAAGAAGAAGAAGAAGAAGAAGAAGAAGAAGAAGAAGAAGAAGAAGAAGAAGAAGAGAAGAAGAAGAAGAAGAAGAAGAAGAAGAAGAAGAAGAAGAAGAAGAAGAAGAAGAAGAAGAAGGAAGAAGGAAGAAGAAGAAGAAGAAGAAGAAGAAGAAGAAGAAGAAGAAGAAGAAGAAGAAGAAGAAGAAGAAGAAGAAGAAGAAGAAGAAGGAGCAAAATAGAAGAAGAAGAAGAAGAAGAAGCAAAATAAAAGAAGAAGCAGCTGCTGTAGAAAAAAGTGAAGAATCATTGACACAGATACACCTGACAATTTTCTATCTCTAGACATCTTCCTTTTACCAAATCCGCCCACATTTTCTCCAACAGAATTCGTTTACTTTCGAGGACAGACAAAACTATAATCCCTTGAGCAACTGTCTATCTCACTTCTAATTAACTCTGCATACACTCGTCATTCATTCCTTGTTATTGGCATGCCACTGGTAAAATTTGCCTAGCTTACGCCGGGTTAAGGACACAAATGAATTTCTTATTTATTTATTTTTGTATGGTGCCTTTTCTAAGTTCTCGCTGCGTGTAGGAATCCCTTTCCTTCATACAAGTCAGGACAGAGGACGTGAGAAGGGGGACAGATCTCAGTGGGCGCTTTGTTGGGGCGTTTAAAAGTTTGGCATTGTTGGCTGACAGATGATTTAAAAGGTATCAATAGCGAGGGGAAACTGTCCAAATAGGGCCCAAATAGACCTCCCAGGGCTAGAGCAGATTAAGTTAACCGGTAGGAAATCTTTTGGAGGACCATCGGTGCAAACAGGCAAACAAGATAGGGCTAGGGAAGAAGGCGTCAATGGTTCGGGGTTTCTGTCTGTTGTGGGGATGACAAGAACCAGGTTAGAGATAGTTTGTTGAATACGGCGAGAGAGGTGACAGTTTGACAGGAGGAGGAAGAGTAGAAATCGACGCGACCGACATACACGGGACGTGTGGAATATGTTCTAGCTATGCTGCTACTTAACGTGTTATTGATGAGGTTTTGTGGTGGAGTGGTTAAGGTGTTTGGCTAGCATTCTGAAGGTTGTGGGTTCTGTTTACGACTCAATTCTTCGATCAACTTTTGCACGTGTTCTAAAAATTACCGCTGCTCATCGCTGGAGTTACGGAGTTTCATACTGTGCGCGACGCTCTTGGTGGGAGACTGAGCTAGATAAGAATAACTCCACGCAGTTAAGTCGACTTTCTCGCGTTAAATCAGCAGCTATGGCTAGAAAAAAAAATCCTTTAGTCAGCGCCTTCTGGCGTTGACCTTGATGTCTGACACTCCAGCCTTTTGATCCTTGTAAAGTAAAGGACCCTTTTCTACGCCTTTAGAGCTAGACATATAATTTATAGACCAACTGGCACTTCATTGATGATATGGTCTGCATCAAGCCGGCCGCCTCTACTTCCCATGACGTTACCTGATTGATACCCATTTAACGCTGGGTGGACAGGGGAGCCAAGGTCATTAAAAAAAAACACACACATCTGGCCGCGTCAGGACCCGAAGCCACGACTTTTCGATCTGCAGGCTAGCTTCTAGTCGCTACACGACGGCGACTCTACCCAACCCATCTACTGCATCAAAAGAATCTGGTGAAATGCTAGTCTTATGGTCTTCTGCCAATGCTGTTTGTCAACAACTTTCTGTCTCACATACTGTCAATCGTATATTCCTTGTTGTGTTGCGTCAACTCGTTCCAGTTCAGGTTGCGGGTGGGGTGTAGAAGACGGGAAGAATAGACCCACTACTCCTTTGCTAACATGCATGTCGTAAAAGGCTGCAAATTAGAGGTTTCTTGAAACTAGATGTGGTAGCCTAGTGGTGCAAACATCACAGTCTAGTTGTAAATCTCGAAACAGCGTGTCAACTCCATTTTCAAGCAAGAACAAGGAAGAAAAAGAAAAAGGAGGAGGGGGAGACAGAAGAAGAAGAAGAAGAAGAAGAAGAAGAAGAAGAAGAAGAAGAAGAAGAAGAAGAAGAAGAAGAAGAAGAAGAAGAAGAAGAAGAAGAAGAAGAACAAGAACAAGAAGAAGAAGAAGAAGAAGAAGAAGAAGAAGAAGAAGAAGAAGAAGAAGAAGAAGAAGAAGAAGAAGAAGAAGTGTGGCGGTAGACATTATTTCTGACAACAGTTTGCTGTCTCCCATACTTTTCTACAGTTTATGCCACGAGGCATCGATGCTTATGTTTAACCACGGTCTTAAATCTCCTGTACTGCAAGTCATCTCTAATACAGATGTTCATCCATGCCCTGATGTTTCATTGGTATCCTCTTGTTTTAGCCACTGCTTTAGTCTCCCGTCGGCGTCTGTGGCTTAGGCGTTGCGAACGCGCATCGTAATGCCGGGGTGCCGGGTTCGATCGCAGCTGGGGACGATTTGTCTTGCGTTGGTTTCGACAGTGGTACTGAAAGCCGACCGTTAAGTAAGAAAAACCACAACAGCCAAAAAATGCTGGTGTTTGCTTTACAAAGTCCTGTAAAGGATACGCAACGAACTTTTACTTTAATCTCACACAGCCTATCTTTCTGTTCAGCTTTCTTGTCACGCTGTACTAAATAGTTAAAGTACTCATGAACAGTATTCATCCAGTCATGAAGTAAAGTCAGTGTGCTTCACAATTTAGCAATCAGGAATGTTAAACTAGACGTTGCGTCTAGAAGACGTTCATGAGCATACGACACAAACAGGTAATGATACAATTACAAACATGAATCCATAAATACACTTAACTTCACATTGAGACTACTCACAAAATCTGCATTCTCGTTTGATGAAGAGTACAGGCTTTGAGAAACACTGTTGCCACTGGAGTAAGATACTAGGCAGGAAGTGATCCAGAAAGGACCAAGATAGCTAGACGGGGGTGAAAGGTTACTGCAAGGAACATAGCTCCTGCAAGGAACATAACAATGTTTAGATTGTCGGGATGTGCACAAAATATATACTACCTCTTCTGATGTGAATTATATCGTCTCTTTGTAAGTTAATTTCTTTGACTACATCTCAGTTAGACTTTCAGCTAAAACCTGTATTCTTTTCGATCTTCTATAAAACCATATGTCTGCAGCTTCCGCTATTCTAGTACTGATTTATTGATTGTCTATGATTTACTCTCATACAGCAAGATTGGCTCAATTTACCTTTTAAGATCACTTTTTTTTTCACCACAGGTGACAAATATTCCTCCTCCCACCGTGACACCCACCTCCTTTTCTTACCCCCCTTAGAATTTTCACACAGTATTTTCTAAGCTTTTTGTTGTGTACAATGGTGATGATGATTTTCTTAGAAGTCTGTCCGTCCGTCCGCTTTGTCTATCTGTCTGTCTGTTTCCCCACCCCTCTGGTAGCAGTGGCAGTATTATTTGTAGTAACAGTACTACTAGTAGTAGTAGTAGCTGCAGTAGGAGTAGTAACATTGTTAGTATAGTAGTAGTAATAGTGTAGTAGTAGTTATAATAGTTGTAGCTGTAGTAACAGCTGCAGCAACAGCAGTAGTTGTTGTGGTTGTGAAGGATAGTAGTAGTAATAGTTGCAGCAGCAGTAGCAGATGCTGTTGACTGTTGTTGTAGCGGAAATAGTTGAGGTTGTAGAACTGGGGCCATAACCCGGGAGCTCGGGTTCGTTGAGCCCTCACCTCCCTCCTCTTATAATTTCGCAAGAAGGCTACGCAGACCCATTTAGACATGTAGAAACAGTATCTCAACAAACATTTTAAAATTATATTTGATATTATCTCAAATGTATTATAATATTTTTTTAGCATTCAGTGCCTTACTACTACTAATACTACTACTACTACCACCACCACCACCACCACCACTACTACTACTACTATTACTACTGCTGCTATTTTTATTATTATTATTAATTATTGTAAGAGTCCCTCACCCAATTTTTCTTTATTGTCAGCGTGCCTTGGTGATAATCGTGGCGACAGCAGTTGCAGTAAAGTAATAGTGGTAGCAGCAGCCACAGCAGCAGCAGAAACAGCAGTAGCGGCATAAGCATCAGTATTAGTAGCATAGGACTAGATGGAAAGGATATCAGACTTATAAGAAACTTATACTAGGAGCAAGAAGCAACAGTAAGATATGACATCTGCTCACTCCAGATAGAGATCAAGAGAGGAGTAAGACAAGGATGTGTACTGTCGCCTAGCTTTTTCAACTTATGTACAGAAACCATTTTTTAAGAAATTGTAGAATTACCAGGACTGAACATCAATGGTAGAATAATAAACAATCTGACATATGCTGACGACACAGTGTTGCTAGCAGAGAGTGAGCAGGAGTTGCAAGATCTAGTGGAGCAAGTAAACAGAAGGAGTGCAGAATTAGGATTAGATATTAATTTGAAAAAGACAAAAACCATGATATTCAGCAAAGAAAATAATCAGCTAACAATGAATATCACAGTGAACGAGGTAAAATTGGAACAAGTTAAAAATTTCTTATATCTTGGACAAGTAATAACATGTGACGGCAAAAGTGAAACAGAAGTCAAGAAAAGAATAGGGATGGCCAAAAACATTTTCAACAACATGCAAAAGTTACTGACATCAAGAGAAATAAGCAATACATTAAAAATGAGAATTGTCAAATGTTATGTATTCTCAACCTTACTGTATGGCACAGTGACATGGACAATGAACAAACAACTGGAAAATCGTATCAATTCTTTGGAGATGTGGATATACAGAAGATTAGGTCGTATTTCATGGAAACAAAAGCTATCATATACAGAGGTACTGAGGAAATTGGGAATGAAAAGAGAGTTGCTAGGTGAAATAAAAAAGAGACAAGTGAAATAATTTGGTCACATTAAAAGACACAACAGTATTGTAAAGATCATCCTATAGGGAAAGGTTCAAGGTAGGCAAGCAAAAGGCAGACAGCGTTACAAGTGGGAGGATAACATCAAGAGATGGACGAACAGCAGTATGAGTGAGTGTATATCAAGGGCAAGAGACAGGGCTTGTTGGAGATCCATTGCAGCCAACCTTCATTGTGGAGACGGCACCTGATTGATTGATTGATTAGTAGCATCAAAAGTATTAGTGCCAATAGTAGAAGTATGATAAGTAGTAGCAGCAGCAGCAGCAGTAGTAGTAGTAGTAGTAGTAGTAGTAGTAGTAGTAGTAGTAGTAGTAGTAGTAGTAGTATTAGCAGTGGTAGTAGTAGTTGTTGTTGTTGCAACAGCAGCAGTAGTGGTTGTGGTACTGGTAGTTACAACAGCAGTAGTGGATTAATAATCATGGCAGTAGTACTAATTGTACCTCTAACAGCAGCAGTATTAGTAGTAGCAGCACTAGCAGCAGCAGAAGAAGAAGAAGAAGAAGAAGAAGAAGAAGAAGAAGAAGAAGAAGAAGAAGAAGAAGAAGAAGAAGAAGAAGAAGAAGAAGAAGAAGAAGAAGAAGAAGAAGAAGAAGAAGAAGAAGAAGAAGAAGAAGAAAAAGAAGCAGCTGAAGAGGAAGAAGAAGAAGCAGCAGCAGAAGAAGAAGAAGAGGAAGAAGAAAAAGAAGAAACATGACAGCAATCAAAACCAGATTTATTAGTCAGAGAAAGATACAAGATGTCAGACCGTCAACTTGTCAACACCCTCCGCAACAGTGGCAACGAAAAGGGGATGTCATATGTCAAACTCAACCAAACGATCAAATATAAATTTACGTCCCCTGGTTGATTTTTGTGATTATTTCAATGGGTGACGACGAAGGGATGGACTGGAAAGGGCACCAGAAATCAAAGCGCTGAAAGACTGCGTGTCAGGATGTGCTTATTGTTGGGCATCCCTACTTGTCAGGTATTTGTCACAGCCTGTTTGTGTTGGGCACAGTGTCAACTTTGTAACCATCATAGTGGAAACAAAGCGAAGCCGTCACATATAACAGATGAACAGGTTTTTGCGAGGGGCAAAAAGGGGCGGGCAGTGTGGTCGAGGGTCAAAGATGTTAGAGGGATGAGGGAGAGGACGGTGGGGAGGGGTAGGATGAAAATATTTACTACTCCGAATAAATGAATATTTAAAAATCATCATCATCATCAGCTTCTTTTTAATTTCTCCCTTTCTTGTCTTTCTTTTTTTTTCCTCATTTTTTTTGGGGGGTAATAGTTACGTCTCCTAAACCATCATCGTCATGTAGCAGGTCCTTTGCAGAACGTCGCTCTCATCACAGTCTGCCTGAAAGAAATTCGGTCTCTCGCCTGTTCTCCCGCCTCATGCTCTTTCATACTCAAGGAGTCACTTATATCCTGTGCCAATCTTCGTGTCGGTCGGCCCCTGTCCCTCCTTCCATGCCTTCTGCTATAATTTTTTCCAATCCGTCGTAGCGCTTGATATGACCAAAATATTTCAGCTTCCGAGACAGGATGCTGTTCATTAGCCAATCTTCCTTGATGTTCAGATCTTTTAAGATGTCAATATTTCTCCTCTTCTTTGTCGTCGATATTCTGAGAATCTTTCTATAGCATTTCAGCTCAAAAGCCCCTATTATCTTGCTACACCAGGTACACAAAATACATCACACAAAGCAACACCCCTCCCACCCTCCCCCCCCCCCCCAGCAAAAAAAAAGCAAGCAGTGTCAGACATCATCAAGGTTCAGGAATTGCCCGTATGTGTATGGGAGGGGCTTTTTCCTCTTACACAAGAAGGTGCCGGTACATACCACAAAACAAAGTGTGTATTGCAGTATCACCAGTATCTTGCGCTGTGAAATTATAATTTATAGAAAATTCGTTCAACGAGCTAAACTCATTAACAGCTAATTGCCATCGCCTTGGCACATGATGATCATGTTCACCAATTGATCTGCCCGCTGCCACTTTTCTCATTACCATGTCAAGTGGTCGTGCTGTTCTCCGAGTCATCGCTCCTCATTATATGACCAATGATGACTTTATCTTTCTGATTATTGTATAAGTAAAGTAAGTAAAGATCCCTTTTCACGCCTTTCGGCGTATCGGGCAAATGGGCAGAGCGTCCCATATTTTTACAGACCATCAGCACTCGGTGGGTAATGTGGTCAGCATTACGCCGGCTGTCTTTACTTTCCCAGGACAGCCCATCCTGGTACCTATTTTAGGCTGGGTCGACCTGCGACGTCCCATACCCCGACACAAATCCACGCAGCCTGCAGTGGGTTTCGATCGCGGTATGCTGGCTTACGAGTCGGACTCGCAACGCCTTAGCCACAGACGCCGCTATAAATTTGATAGGCACTATAAACTCAAAGCAGTAGTCCATTAATGGGAGTCGCCCTCGCGCTGGTGGCTAGACGCCCGCCTACGGATCGCGTCCTGACAAAGCCGTACTTTTAAAAAAAAGGAACTTGGCTCCCAGGTCAACCGAGCCTAAGTGGGTACCAGATACAGTCCTGCGAAATGAAGGCGTCCGGCGTGATGCTGACCACATCACACAACAAGTGCCGATTGTTCTAAAAAATATAGGTCTAGCCCTATATTACCGATACGCCTAAAGGTGTGGAAAAGGGACCTTCAGTTTAAAAAAAAGTAAAGATCCCTTTTCACGCCTTAGGCGCATCAGGTATGTGGGAAAAGCGTCCCAAATTTTTACAGACCAATCGGCACTGGATGGGTAATATAGTCAGCCTGACGCCGGTTGTCTTTACTTCCACAGGACAGCCATCCTGGTACCCATTTTGGGCTGGGTCGACCTGCGATGCCCCATACCATGATAAAATTCCATACAGCCAGCAGTGGGTTTCGATCGCGAAAGGTTGGATTACGATTCGGGCTCGCAACGCCTAAGCCACGGACGCCGCTCTTTACTTTACTAGTAGTATAATAATGGTAGTCACCAGGTCCGCCAATCTGACGTCCTTTAATGGTAGTCACCAGGTCCGCCAAGCAGACGTTCATTAATGGTAGTCACCAGGTCCGCCAAGCAGACATCAATTATTGGTAGTCACCAGGTCCGCCAAGCAGACATCAATTATTGGTAGTCACCAGGTCCGCCAAGCAGACATCAATTATTGGTAGTCACCAGGTCCGCCAAGCAGACGTCTATTAATGGTAGTCACCAGGTCCGCCAAGAAGACGTCCATTAATGGTAGTCCCCAGGTCCGTCAAGCAGACGTCCATTAATGGTAGTCACCAGGTCCGCCAAGCAGACGTCAATTATTGGTAGTCACCAGGTCCGCCAAGCAGACGTCCATTAATGGTAGTCACCAGGTCCGCCAAGTAGACGTCAATTATTGGTAGTCACCAGGTCCGCCAAGCAGACGTCCATTAATGGTAGTCACCAGGTCCGCCAAGCAGACGTCCATTAATGGTAGTCACCAGGTCCACCGGGCAGACGTCCATTAATGGTAGTTACCAGGTCCGTCAAGCAGACGTCCATTAATGGAAGTCACCAGGTCCGCCGAGCCGAAGTCCATTAAAGTAGTCACCAAGTCCACCGAGCAGACATACATTAATGGTAGTCACCAGGTCTTCTAAGCAGACTTCCATTAATGGTAGTCACCAGGTCCGCCAAGCAGACGTCCAATAATGGTAGTCACCAGGTCCGCCAAGCAGATGTCCATTAATCGTAGTCACTAGGTCCGCCAAGCAGACGTCTATTTTTGGTAGTCATCAGGTCCGCCAAGCAGACGTCCAATAATGGTAGTCACCAGGTCCGCCAAGCAGACCTCCATTAATGGTAGTCACCAGGTCCGCCAAGCAGACGTCCATTAATGGTAGTCACCAGGTCCGCCAAGCAGACGTCCATTGAAGGTAGTCACTAGGTCCGCCAAGCAGACGTCCATTAATGGTAGTCACCAGGTCCGTCAAGCACACGTTCAATAATGGTAGTCACCAGGTCCGCCAAGCAGACATAATTAATGGTAGTCACCAGGTCCGCCAAGCAGACGTCCATTAAAGGTAGTCACTAGGTCCGCCAAGCAGACGTCCATTAATGGTAGTCACCAGGTCCGCCAAGCAGACGTCCATTAAATGTAGTCCCTAGGTCCGCCAAGCAGACGTCCATTAATGGTAGTCACCAGGTCCACCAAGCAGACGTCCATTAATGGTAGTCACCAGGTCCGTCAAACACACGTCCAATAATGGTAGTCACCAGGTCCGCCAAGCAGACGTCCATTATTGGTAGTCACCAGGTCCGCCAAGCACACGTCCATTAATGGTAGTCACCAGGTCCGCCAAGCCGACGTCCATTAATGGTAGTCACCAGGTCCGCCAAGCCGACGTCCATTAACAGCTAATGCCGTCTTCTCTTCTTAGCGTTTACCCGCTGTAAGCTTCGGTGGAAAGTTCCGGTTGTTCGTCCACTTATGGACTTTAGTCTTATTCCAGAACTTGTGAGATCTGGCTTATGTGCATGCAGAAAGTTGGTTTGTCGCCTCTCAGGCAGATGCACTCGAATTAATGAAGCTTAATTATTATTTATGACATGCTTGTTGTATATTTATATTGTATCTTGTTACTATATTGTGTATGCAGTTGCTATACGTACATTTTGCTCTTACTAAATATTTCTTTTGTGGGTAGTTATTATTTTGAAAGGACGCCGGCGTGGTGCTGACCACATCACCCACCCATTGGTCTATACAAACAAAGGTCTAGACCTATATTCCCAAATACACCCAAAAGGCGTGGAAAGGGACCTTATATTTTATTATTTTAAAAGAAAGTATTGGTTGCAGCTTCTGTGCCCAGCTATTGTAAGTTATAGGCCTGTTCAAGATGTATAGTCTTGCTGACTTTTTAATAGAAATTGCCAGCCAGTTTGGTCTGACAGGAAAAAAAAAATATATGCAAGAATTCGATATCTGGGCAAACACTGGGACTGTTTTTTCTAGAGTAATGTTTTTTTTAGCCTGTAGTCTGCAAAACTGTTTATGTTGTCCGACACAAATTTATTTTCAGTTATGTAGCGGCTACATCACTTAGGTGCTACATTGCTCTTTACCCAGGAGTTGCTGAACGCGACAATATAGCTTCGGAATATAGGCCGTATGAGTTAAGTAAAATCCAATCAGAGAAATAAAGTTAGTACAACATTCCGTCTGTGAGAAAGAACCCTCCAGCCACGCTCCAGTGCAGTTCTGTGGTTTAGAAGTTGGCTTAGTTGTTTTATCGTCTGCTGACCAGGATTCGATTGCCGCAGTCAGTTTTTCAGAGAAAACACGCTCACTCGGCTTTTTGACAATGGTACGAGAGTCTCACCGAGGGAGAGATCAGAATATCACCGTGTAATATTCTCAAAGACATGAACAGTAGCTGCATTACAGATAACTTCCATTCTAGAAACGGCACATATGTCTGCCTGTCTGTCTGTCTGTCTTTCTGTGCGTGCGTGCGTGTATTATGTGTCTGTCTGTCTGTCTTTCTGTGCGTGCGTGCGTGTATTATGTGTCTGTCTGTCTGTCTGTGCGTGCGTGTATTATGTCTGTCTGTCTGTCTGTCTGTCTGTCTGTCTGTCTGTCTGTCTGTCTGTCTGTCTGTCTGTCTGTCTGTCTGTCTGTCTGTCTGTCTGTCTGTCTGTCTGTCTGTCTGTCTGTCTGTCTGTCTGTCTCTGTGTGTTTGTGTGTGTGTATGTAATCTATAGTTGTTTTTGTTTCCGCATTCCAGTCCGCGAAAACAATGTCTCAAAGTTTCAAAGTCCGCAGATGTAAAATGTGGAAGAAGAATGATCTAGAGAAACTACTGGCGAGCACACAACGAATTTATAAGCGTTTACTTTTTGTCCGCGACATTTCATAAGATACTTTTTGTCTTCTGAACTGCAGATTTTTTGGGGAGTGCAAGGCCAATCCTTGGTATAGCAGAAATGTGGAGCAATAAAAATGTATTTTAGAAACCAACATTACACAGTGTTTATGGAAAGCCGTGAAATAATTTAAACAAACTAGACATATCTGGGGTTGTGTAACCTACATAATTTATCACTAAAATTTGCTTTTTTTTCTGTATATTTTTTTCTCCAGGTTTCAAGGAAACCTCATTTCTGTACGCAATATCGTCTGCGGGACTGGTGCACGAGGTGGCCCGCGCCTGCGCTCAGGGCATCATCGACAGATGTACGTGCGATGAGTCTAAACATCTGGAGAATACAGAAACATGGCGGTGGGGAGGATGTGGTGACAACATCCGCTTTGGGTTAAAGTTCACCCGGAAGTTCTTGCATGGAGGGAAGCGATCCGAGAAGGACATCAGAGGGACGGTAGACGAGCACAACAGCGAGGCTGGGATCAAGGTGGGTATTTGTGTCTTGTAAACAGATGTCCTAGCTTCGGATTCGGATGTATTTCGCGGAGAATGGAAAGTAAAAATCAGTAACGAAATTCGTAATCTTTTTGATGATCGATTGTCACTTTTCCCTATTTCCAGATGATATTATATTGTGCTATAAGGAGGAATGGTACTCACAGCCCATGACGATGGCGAGTGTGGCTGGAAAAGTCTTCCACAATGATAGCATGGGATTTCAGTATATTTGTTGTCAACATTTTTGTTTAATTTTGTCTTTTCATCCTTTATGCAATCATTTCTTCCTTCATTCTCATTCCTTTCCTGATGTGCCCCGTCCACACAACATGGTCCATGGCATTTTGTTCCGACAAGTCTACCTCAGTACCTGTATCATTCATGTCCTTCTTGCAAATATCTTTATAACGTAGTAGAGGCGGCCTAGAAAACTTCAACCAATCTTTCTTTTTTTTTTTTCAAGATAGAGGATGTTCTTAGGGACTCTGGCATCCTCCATTCTCCAGGTCTGACCCAACCAACTGGTCATTCTTAAACTGAGCACCGAGAAAACTGTTGAAATACTTGCTCTTTCTCATAGCTCAGTTTGTTTGATTTGTCCTGCCACTTAATGAAAAGCGTTCTTCTTAGGCGTCGCACGTGAAATCTTTTTAAACGTCTCTCTGCTATTCAGAAGTATGTCCCGCAGCGAATAAGTTGACCAAGTTTTTCTGCCATAAAGCAGAGTGCTGAGAACACAAACCTGATAGACCAGAGTTTTTGTTTTAATCGTGAGCTTTCTGTTCTCCCAAACTCTTTTTGTCAATATGCTTATTGATGTTGCTGGCTTACCTGTCCTGGTGTTAAATCTTGGTCCAGTGATAGTTGCAAGGCTTAGGGCCTGGTCTGTGAGGGCTAACGGACTACAATAGCTGAGGCATGTTGTGAAAATGGTGGATACCAGATAGGCAAAAACTGTTTACACAAAAGAGAAGGTGGGAGTAAAACATGAGACAGGCCAAGAGGACGGGGAAAAATAATATACAGACAGACCTACAAACACTTGGAGTCACAAAATGGGGAAAAAGCTCAGTCATAGAGATGAATGGAGGCGATAGTATCAGCTGCAATGGACCTCAACAGCTCGGAATGCTTAAGAAAAAAATCTCTGTCGTACTCACGGGAGTGTTGCTTGTGTCTACACATGTGCCAGTACTTTATGTACTAGTCTGGCTGCCCGCCCCCCCCCCCCTTCCACTCCTCTTTTTTTATGTCCGCTGCTAGAAGATCTCACGCCCTCT
>CAJHNH020000156.1:43734-106234 GCA_905116865.2 Candidula unifasciata
AAATAAAAAATGGCTGCTGTATTGGGATGGAGTTTATGAATATGAAGCTATGTAGGCTGATACTGGTCAGGACCGACCTACCTACACCTCTACGTGGGCGTCCTAGAAACAGTTTCCCAGCTGTCAGCCTGGTCAAATTGCATAGAACTGAAGTTCTTTCAAACTCGGAGTGCATCTGTCTACCTGAGAGAAGAGGAACCAGCAGTGTGCATACAAATAAGCCACTACTGTAAAACAGGTGTGGAAGCAGCACTTGATTCGTGGAACAGAACTCCTCCAGAAGGGCGAACAACCAGGACTTTCAACCAGAATTTAAAGCCGGAAGAAGAAAAAAAAAGAAGAAGAAGAGGAAGAAGAAGAAGAAGAAGAAGTAGAAGAAGAAGAAGAAGAAGAAGAAGAAGAAGAAGAAGAAGAAGAAGAAGAAGAAGAAGAAGAAGAAGAAGAAGAAGAAGAAGAAGAAGAAGAAGAAGAAGAAAGAGAAGAAGAAGACAAAAGCCAAAGAAGGTAAAGGACATACATGGTCTCTACACAGTCATGTAGCAGTGTAGCAGTTTGTTGTTTGTGCAGACGTGTGAGCAGGGTATATTTAAGAATCTTAATTCTAAATATATCTTTCTATCCACAGGTTGTCAAAGACTTGGTCAACACAACATGCAAGTGTCATGGGGTCTCAGGCTCCTGCACAGTGAGGACATGCTGGATACAGTTAGCGCCTTTCAAAACCGTCGGCAACGTTCTGAAATCGAAATACGAAAAATCCGCCAAAGTCATCTTCCATCCAAACCAGGCGACGGGCCAACCGCAGCTGATGAAGCGCCGCAGTGCTCTCGCGGACTCTTCTTACTCACCGGCCGAAATGAACATTGTGCCACTTAAGAAATCTGAGCTAACGTATATCGACAATTCGCCAGATTTTTGCCTGAACAGCAGTTATTCACCTGGTACTTCCGGTCGTTCTTGTTTAAAGGGAGACAATTGTGATACCATGTGTTGTGGTAGGGGCTATAATGTGCAGAAGCAGATCCAACAAACACCTTGTAAATGTGAAGCTATATGGTGCTGTAAGATTACCTGTAGTGTGTGTTTTTTCGAAAAGGAAGTGTACTTGTGTAAATAGTATTACTGATAATACGGAGGGCATTGTTGGCTGATATTACATGGCACTTACAGAGTTCTGAGGTTTTTTGAAAAACGGATCAACGTCATGGCACACGGATAGTAACCCATAAGTGCTCCGTTCTTCTTCTAACTCATCAACTAACATCCTAGCAATCGACTAATCCAGTCATTTCCTTATGAGATGCAATTTTTCATTATTTGAAACCCCACCCTGGCTCTTGCCAGGGGCCGCAGTATATCGCGACCATAAATATGGTTTAATGGCAGAACGCAATTGCTGGGACCTTTCCACGGGGATCCTCATCTACATGGTGGTACTTTGTGTCATCGGGTGTTTATCGCTTGTTTGATGTCCTGGCGGGGTAAAAATCTACTACTCTAATTTATGTTCGAAGAAGGTCAGCACAGTGCTCAGGCTCTAAAGCACCAGCGAGGATCCTGAAATACTTTGGGTAGATTTTAAACTCCATATTTTGCCCGGGCAGCGCCGTTAGGCTACTTTTTTCGATTTCCAACTGCCAAGGGATTTTTCTACGTGCGCAACAATGCACACGGGCGTCCGATCTCACTACCCAGAGACCAGGGGGCATTACTAGAAGAAATAAATCCCAGCCCTTACAGGGATGGAACTCGGAACCTCTAGCACTCGAGGCGGACACCATGCATCGAGACCACGCAGCCGTTTGGCACTTACAGAGACGACTGGAAAGCAGTATTTAACAGTGAAGACGCGGGCAACAGAGATGTTGGTTCTTTATTAATAACCTACCCCACAGGACGTCATATGACAGTCCAACATTTTAGAGGGCGGTAAGACTGGGTTTCCTGGCTTAATGATGCTTTTAACGTCCCCAAAACATCTAGAACTGGCACTAACCCCAACCCACCTACGTCCCACGAGAGAGTGCAGCCTAGGTCCCACGACTGCATGCAGCCTATCTACCACCACCTGAAATATTAGACTGTCCCGTGACCTGTGGATTTTCCCTGTTTGTGGTAGGATATTAATAAAGCACCGAAATGTTATACAGATTCCGTCTCATGTGTACCCTTAAACGTAAATACCCACCCGCACTGGTTCTTCAATATAACCCTGCTGTATGGCTTTACGCTAGAACGGAGTTTTTGTGATTTGCAAATGCAAAACTGGAGGAGATACATTTAAAAACAAAATACTAATTGCTAACCGACACCACCATATAAATGGGGAGCCGCCTTGTTGTAGCGACTAGGCGCTAGATGCTCGTCTGAGGATCCGAAGGTCGCGGGTTCAGATCCCAACAGAACCTTACTTTTTTTTTTAAAGCGACCTTGGTCCGCAAAATATAGGTATACCATCGTCTATCCAATACGCCTGAAGGCGTGCACGAGGGTCCTAAATTTTTGTGTGTGTTACTTTTACATGCCACGGGCCAACCTGCCTACACAAGGCAACAGATTGCTTCGCGCTACCGTGAAAAACCCTATGTAACTGATTTTTCGGTTAGGCGGATTTTTCGGAGCGTGATTCTATTGGATTTGCATCCCAAATATGGCTCATTGAGTCATTGGGTGTCAGTCTTTCGCTATGCAATCCAGGATGAAAAAAAAAATTACAAAAATTACCTTGACACCAAGGCCGAACAAGCCTTAAATATGTATTAGAAAAAGTCATGGGAAGTAAAAGCGGTCGGTGTGATGTTGACCACATCACCCACAGAGTGCCGGTTGTACTCTATAACATGTATGTCTAGCCCCATACGCCCCTTTCTTTTGGAGTTGTGGAAATGGGTCATTTACTTATCACTCACAACCCGGGTTATCAGATAATTTAGCCGTTACAGATGCCCATATTATAACTATTTGTGAGGACTCAGATTTGGCATGTTAGATTAATATCTAAGATGCGGTTTATTTGGTCGTTGAGGTATAAAACTTGCAGTAAAAACCCTAGAGCAGCGGTTCTCAGCCTGCCGCAAGCGACCCTTTGTTTTGGGTCCAACGATCCTTTCACAGGGGTCGCATAAGACCATCGGAAAACATTCATTTATTGAAATTATGAAGGAAAATAATTGTTTCGGGGTCTCCACAACACAAGGGAACTGTATCAAAGAGTCGCGGCTTTAAGAAGGTTGAAAGCCACCGTCCTATAGGAAAAAAAAAGGGTGGGGGGGGGATGATGTAGCCGTCAGTCTGTTCACCAAACTGAATACCCAAGTGAGAGCTGCACTATGACTCATTTTATATGCCAGCCATCAAAGAGCAAGCCATAATACGGGAGGCTAAAACAAAAGTCGTCATGGCAAAAGATAGATTTCTGCTAGATGAAGAATGTGCCCATGCGTTAATTAAAGGATGGCAACTGCAATGGGACAATAGTGTGCATTTTCTATATAGAACCTGTGTTCCTGATTGCCTGTGACAATTTGTAAAATTAATCAGACAGTCCGATAAACATCTAAAGATGGTGTAGCGAATATACATGCTTTCTGGGAAGCGTGCAACGATTATCATGCATGGCTAGAGGCGCGGATGACTTTCCCAGACTGAATGAAAGAAATAAAAACACGGCATCATCCATTATATGTCATGCCATGATATTCCCGGAAAATTATCTCAGAGGATTAGATGAACGCGAAAGAGGAAGAAGAACAGGAATTGGAAGAAGAACAAGAAGGATCTGATTAGATTTTTCGTTCAGCAACGTTTTTAAAGGGGTTCTCTTTGATATCCTCGTTTGGAGTTAAGACATGGACGATAAGCAAAGATGAGACTTCTAATGAAAACAGTTATGCGGTTTCTGACGGAAATGATTATTTTTTTTTTAAAAATCGCGGACTCAAAGCTCCACCCCCAAACAAATAATAATTCATGAAACCTGGAGATGAGATTTGAACCTGAGAAGATTGTATATATGTACTAGATTTAATTGCCCAGCTTTGCGTGGGATAATGAAAGGAAGTCTTATTCTTCCGTCATTTACCTCATCTTTGTCTCCACCGCTCTCCTATATGTAGGCCTAGCGGATATAGGGGTCCAACTAAAACCCTATATTTAATATTCCGTCTTCGACTTCATCTTTTTCTCCTCCGCTGCCGTATCTTTAGTCATTGCCTCTACCCGAGAATCCCCTGTAATACTAATACAGTATTTAACAATTTGGAAGACAGACACATATAGTTATATGGTTTCAAGGAGGATATCGGCGAAATATAATTTGTAAAATTACCTTTTCTAGGAAAGCAATAAAAAAGAAATATTCAAAGAGGTTTAAAAAGTAAAAATTTACTTTGACAAATTGTTGCAGTAAATAAAGAAATGCACAATAACATGGGCCGCCAATTTGACTGGCAAACTAAAATATAATCTATGTACTTTTCACGGTTTGGGAAGTGTTGACACTTCATTTATGAGGAACATACGAAATACAGAGAGTGTTTGTGATTTAATTTCCCGGCATCGCTTGGGATAGAGTAAAGCAATCTACACTCACTCTAATTGACTGTACTCATCAGATGTATCTCAATACTATGGAATATCATACCATAGAGTGTTTAATATGCTGTAGAGTTCAAGAAAATATGTTTTAAAATCCTATTCTAAAGCCATACGCCAACTTAATACGACAATGTGCCAAGCCTGTGACTCAGAATTATTACTCCTGCGGTTTATTAAATAAACTGACATTGGATGTAATGACATATGTCGTTTATAAGGGTTGAATATGTAACTGAATTTTGAATGACAATACAAGTTTAAGAAGGCACACATTTATGTGCCCTAACAGAACAAACAAACACAAACAATTCTTGGGTCCCTGGTGAGTTCTGCTTATCAGGTGTGCACTGGATGCATATATGCACATGTATGTGCACACATACCTAGACGGCTTGTCACCTGGAACAAGGAGGACAAGAAGAAAAGCCTGATCCACGATTCTGGTGATCCTATAAGATTACAAACCGCGACAGCCAGTAGGTGTCGGAATGGCACGCTATGACTGACAACTGAAAGCAAACAGTCAATTCATATCTCAATGTTATCAAAGCGCTGCCATTTTTGTATTACCTTATAATAAATAATATAGTGTGAAATGTGTTTCGAAATAATGCCTGGCACAATGCCTGGCACTATATATGTGGACTGGCATGGATAACTCAAGGCATACTCATTGTCACTGTCAGTGTGTGACAAAGATGCTTTTGTATGGGTTACCTTTGATTTTAAAATAATGTATTTATTTGTAATCATCATTGTGTCACTCCTTGTAGATGTGCAATGTTTTTGAAGCCATTAATGTATCCCTGTCTTAATCGTTCCATTTTGCACTTGTATAAGATTTTGTTGGACACAGTAAGTCACACTGGGAGCTGCCGTCATGTAGCGGCTAGACGCTCGACTGCGGATCTAAAGGTCAACCCTGTCTTAAATGGCTACCAGGTAAATATCTACACTCGGCGTGATGTTGTTTACATCATCTACCAAATGCTGATTGATCTATAAAGTATAGGGCTTGCCCTGTATACACAATACGCTTGAAGGTGTGGACAAGGGTCCTAAAGAGACACTGGAGAAATACAATGGACAGAGAACAAGGTCAAGGTAACACAGAGAATGAAGTGACGGCATTAAGGAGAATCTTAAGAAATGAATACAAGCTTTTACAACGAGGAAAGAGGAAACAAGAGATCTTTACATTTCACCCTCAACACTTTGATGAAGTAATTGAAAGAAGAGGAGAAGGCGAAGTGACTGTGTTGGTAACTGATGCTGCTGCATTTCAACCAGATGCCGCAAACCATTTAATCTCCATTTTCTGTCAGTGTATTTGACACAAGATGTTTCTCCTACATTCTGGCTATCGTTTCTCACTCGGAAACCCTAAAAAAGGCTAACGAAATTAGAAAAAGTATATACAATAATCGCGGCGTCCGTGGCTAAGGCGTTGCGAGTCCGACTCGTAAGCCAGCATACCGCGATCGAAACCCACTTGCGCGGATTTTTACCGTGGTATGGGACGTCGCAGGTCGACCCAGCCTAAAATGGGTACCAGGATGGGCTGTCCTGGGAAAGTAAAGACAGCCGGCGTAATGCTGACCACATTACCCACAGAGTGCTGATGGTCTGTAAAAATATGGGACGCTCTGCCCATATGCTTGATACGCCGAAAGGCGTGAAAAGGGATCTTTACTTTACTTTACTTATACAATAATCAGAAAGATAAAGTCATATATGGTCCTGTAATGAGGAGCGATGACTCCGAGAACAGCACGACCACTTGACATGGTAATGAAAAAAGTGGCAGCGGGCAGATCAATTGGTGAACATGATCATCATGTGCCAAGGCGATGGCAATTAGCTGTTAATGAGTTTAGCTCGTTGAACGAATTTTCTATAAATAATAATTTCACAGCGCAAGAGTCATTGTGAAAATAACTTTTCATTTCGCTTAAAATATAACTGTTAGCTGTAACAGCTGGCTCTAATGATAATCAGTAAAACAAAAGCTAGCTTTATTGATTATTAATAAGAAAACAGCCTTCGGTCCTGATAACGTGTAAGACAAACTTTATGTAAGTATAACCTCTAGACAACAGCTGGCTGTGACAATAGCTTATAGACAACAGCTGACTATAAGGATAGTTTATAGATAAAAGCTGGCTGTAATGATAACTTATAGGCACCAGTTGGCTGTAGGATAACTTATAGAAAACAGCTGGCTGTTGGGATAGTTTATAGACAACTGTTCGCTATAAGGATAACTTACAGACAACAACGCACTGTAAGAACAATCTATAGACAACAGCTGGCTGTAGTGATAGTTTATAGACAACTGCTCGCTATAAGGATAACTTACAGACAACAACGTGCTGTAAGGATAGATAGTCTATAGACAACAGCTGGCTGTATGGATAACTTATAGACAACAGCTGACTATAAGGATAGTTTATAGATAACAGCTGGCTGAAATGATAACTTATAGACAACAGCTGGCTGTATGGATAACTTATAGACAACAGCTGGCTGTATGGATAACTTATAGACAACAGCTGGCTGTATGGATAACTTATAGACAACAGCTAGCTATATGGATAACTTTTAGACAACAGCTGGCTGAAAGGATAACTTATAGACAACACCTGGCTGTAAGGATAACTTATAGACAACAGCTGGCTGTATGGATAACTTATAGACAACAGCTGGCTGTATGGATAACTTATACACAACAACTGGCTGTATGGATAACTTATAGGCAACAGCTGACTGTAAGGATAACTTATACACAACAACTGGCTGTATGAATAACTTATACACAACAACTGGCTGTACGGACAAGTTACAGAAAACTGATGGATGTAACGATAGTTGTGGTAAACAACCGCTAGTTTTATTGATTACTGGTCAGGAAAATATCCAGCTAATTGTAGTGATTACGGGTAAGACAAGCTCTCTGTAGAGGTAACATACGGACATCACCTAACCGTAAGAAAAGCTCGCTGTAAAGACAACATTTATAGACAACAGCTCACCGTTAAGACAACATTTATAGACAACAGCCCACCGTTAAGACAACATTTATAGACAACAGCTCACCGTTAAGACAACATTTATAGACAACTGCCCACCGTTAAGACTACATTTATAGACAACAGCTCACCGTTAAGACAACATTTATAGACAACAGCCCACCGTTAAGACAACATTTATAGACAACAGCGCACCGTTTAGACAACATTTATAGACAACAGCTCACCGTTTAGACAATATTTATAGACAACAGCTCACTGTTTATACAACATTTATAGACAACAGCTCACCGTTTAGACAACATTTATAGTCAACAGCTCACCGTTTAGACAACATTTATAGACAACAGCTCACCGTTAAGACAACATTTATAGACAACAGCTCACCGTTAAGACAACATTTATAGACAACAGCTCACCGTTAAGACAACATTTATAGACAACTGCCCACCGTTAAGACAACATTTATAGACAACAGCTCACCGTTAAGACAACATTTATAGACAACAGCCCACCGTTAAGACAACATTTATAGACAACAGCGCACCGTTTAGACAACATTTATAGACAACAGCTCACCGTTTAGACAATATTTATAGACAACAGCTCACTGTTTATACAACATTTATAGACAACAGCTCACCGTTTAGACAACAATAATAGTCAACAGCTCACCGTTTAGACAACATTTATAGACAACAGCTCACCGTTTAGACAACATTTATAGACAACAGCTCACCGTTAAGACAACATTTATAGACAACAGCCCACCGTTAAGACAACATTTATAGACAACAGCTCACCGTTAAGACAACATTTATAGACAACAGCCCACCGTTAAGACAACATTTATAGACAACAGCTCACCGTTAAGACAACATTTATAGACAACAGCTCACCGTTAAGACAACATTTATAGACAACAGCTCACCGTTTAGACAATATTTATAGACAACAGCTCACTGTTTATACAACATTTATAGACAACAGCTCACCGTTTAGACAACATTTATAGTCAACAGCTCACCGTTTAGACAACATTTATAGACAACAGCTCACCGTTAAGACAACATTTATAGACAACAGCTCACCGTTAAGACAACATTTATAGACAACAGCTCACCGTTAAGACAACATTTATAGACAACAGCTCACCGTTAAGACAACATTTATAGACAACAGCTCACCGTTAAGACAACATTTATAGACAACAGCTCACCGTTAAGACAACAATTATAGACAACTGCCCACCGTTAAGACAACATTTATAGACAACAGCTCACCGTTAAGACAACATTTATAGACAACAGCCCACCGTTAAGACAACATTTATAGACAACAGCGCACCGTTTAGACAACATTTATAGACAACAGCTCACCGTTTAGACAATATTTATAGACAACAGCTCACTGTTTATACAACATTTATAGACAACAGCTCACCGTTTAGACAACATTTATAGTCAACAGCTCACCGTTTAGACAACATTTATAGACAACAGCTCACCGTTTAGACAACATTTATAGACAACAGCTCACCGTTTAGACAACATTTATAGACAACAGCTCACTGTTTATACAACATTTATAGACAACAGCTCACCGTTTAGACAACATTTATAGACAACAGCGCACCGTTTAGACAACATTTATAGACAACAGCTCACCGTTTAGACAACATTTATAGATAACAGCTCACCGTTAATACAACATTTATAGTCAACAGCTCACTGTAAAGATAACGTTTATAGCCGGCTCGCTGTGAAAATGGCTTTTATAGACAACAGCTCCCTATGAGGTTAACTTTTATAGATAAAAGTTTGTTTTACTGATAATTGGTAAGACAGCAGCTGTCTAAAAGGAAAACTTATAGACAAAAGTTCGTTTATGGATAACTTTTACAAAGAACGTCTTGTTTTAGCTGTAGCTGGTGAAACATAATTGTTCTTTTTGTATAGACAACAATTCGCTTTAAGGATGACTATTATTATAGACACTAGCTGGCTGTAAATTTACAACAAAGATAAGAGATTGCTGTCAGGGTTACGCTTATAGGCAACAGCTCGCTGTAAACATAATTATCGTTAAACAAAAACTTGCTTTCACGATAACTAGTAAGATAACAGCTTTTGGCACCGCTTGGAAAGGTGACCCTAGGGGACACAATCTATTGTTTGTTTACAGCGATGGAAAGGGACACAATTCACATTTTGTGTACTTTTGCATAATAATGTTCTTTAATATTTAATATTGCTTCGCGTCAGGGTTAGGGTTAGCATTAACTCTAACTCATCCCTAAACTGAAACAATATTAAATGTTAACGAATATAATTTTTATGAGACGGTACACAATATATTACGTCCCCTGGGGTAGGCGTTTACAGTAATGTTTACTTACAATATATTGCGTCCCCTAGGGTCGCCGTTCGAAGTCGCCGTCCTTTCCACATTATATTATATTATACACAGTTTCGTCCTTTTCAGGACGAAATTTTTTGTTATTTGAAGCCCCACCCTGGCTTTTGCCAGGGGCCGCAATATAGGCAGGCCATAAATATGGCCAATTGTCAGAACGCGGTTTCTGGGACCTCTCCACGGCGATCCTCATCCGCATGGTGGCACTTTGTGTCATCGGGTGTTTATCGCTTGTGTGATGTCCTGGTGGGGTAGAAAGTCAGTCAGTCAGTCAGCCGTCCTTCTCAGGACGTAATTTTTTATTATTTGAAGCCCCACTCTGGCCTTTGCCAGGGGCCGCAATATAGGCAGGTCATCATTATGGCCAAATGTCTGAACGCGGTTTCTGGGACCTCTCCACGGTGATTCTCATCCGCATGGTGGCACTTTGTGTCATCGGGTGTTTATCGCTTGTGTGATGTCCTGGTGGGGTAGAAAGCCAATCCAATTTTCTCGCCCTATAAGCAATTCCCGTACTTGTTTTTCGTTATTTGAAGCCCTACTCTGGCTCTTGCCAGGGGCCGCAATATAGCCTGGCCAATAATATGGCCTAAAGCTGAACGCGGTTTCTGGGACCTCTCCGCGGTGATCTTCACCCACATGGTGGCACTTTGTGTCATCGGTTGTTTATCGCTTGTGTGATGTCCTGGTGGGGTTGAAAGTCAGTCAGTTAGTCTTCTCGTCCTTGTTAGGACAAATTTTTTCGTTATCTGAAGCCCTACTCTGGCTCTTGCCAGGGGCCGAAAATATAGCCTAAAGGCCATATTTCTGAGACCTCTCCACGGTGATCCTCACCCACATGGTGGCGCAATATGTCACCGGGTGTTTATCGCTTGTGTGATGTCCTGGTGGGGTAGAAAGTCAGTCAGTTAGCTCAAAAATCCTGCCGTCCTTTTTAGGATGCAATTTTTCGTTATTTGAAGTCCTACTCTGGCTCTTGCCAGGGGCCGCAATATAGCCCGATCATAAATATGGCCTAATAGCTGAATGCGGTTTCTGGGACCTCTCCACGGTGATCCTCATCCACATGATGGCACATTGTGTCATCGGGTGTTTATCGCTTGTGTGATGTCCTGGTGGGGTAGAAAGTCAGTCAGTCAGTGCCTAGCTTTTTACAATCTTCTTCTTGTGTGGCTTCAATGGGACCAAGTTGTAGCCTAGTGTCGTGGTTTCCGGTATTTCTCATGCGCTTCTGGGTTGGCTGAGTGATGAATTTGTTTATCCTTGTGCAGATTTCAGCTACACAACTTATCCATCCATCCATCTCTCTCTCTCTCTCTCTCTCTCTCTCTCTCTCTCTCTCTCTCTCTCTCTCTCTCTCTCTCTCTCTCTCTCTCTCTCTTCAAACAATTATAAATTTTACAGACAACAATTCTCTGTAAACACAACTATTATATACAATTGCTAGTTCTAGGGATTACCATGGAAAGTTGCTAGCCATAATAATATAAATGGTTGCTAGTTCCATGGATTATCACAGAAAGTTGCTAGCTCTGAGGATAACTATTATAGATGGTTGCGTGTTCTATGGATTACCACAGAAAACCGCTAGCTCTGATGATAACCATTACAAGGTAACTGACATAGAAATAACTAATTCTAAGCACTTCTACTTACAAACATAATACCTATAAGTAATTTCCAATCAGTGGTATGGAATTCAATATGATGAAGATGTCTTGAAATAGAAATAAACTCACGAAGAGTTTATTACCAGTAGCAGAAAATCTTTATTCTTTGGTCACGTGGTGAGAAGGGGAAACTTGGAACACGTCGTGACAACAGGGACAGTTATAGATAAATTACTTTGGCAGCTTATTGCAGCTACCATGGATTACCCAGGGTACATATTGCAGTAAACATGGGTTACTTAGGCTGCTTATTGCAGTAAACATGGGTTACTTAGGCTGCTTATTGTAATAAACACGGGTTACTTAGGCTGCTTATTGTAGTAAACATGGGTTACTTATGCTGCTTATTGCAGTAAAAATGGGTTACTTAGGCTGCTTATTGTAGTAAACATGGGTTACTTAGGCTGCTTATTGTAGTAAACATGGGTTACTTAGGCTGCTTATTGTAGTAAATATGGGTTACTTAGGCTGCTTTTTGTAGTAAACATGGGTTACTTAGGCTGCTTATTGCAGTAAACATGGGTTACTTAGGCTGCTTATTGTAGTAAACATGGGTTACTTAGGCTGCGTATTGTAATAAACATGGGTTACTTAGGCTGCTTTTTGCAGTAAACATGGGTTACTTAGGCTGCTTATTGTAGTAAACATGGGTTACTTATGCTGCTTATTGCAGTAAACATGGGTTACTTGTAATTACCGTTGTGTAATGAAAGACAGCCGCCTTACGTTCATTTGTTCAGTGATTTGGAGAACCAACAGTTCAGTAAGCAATGGCAAACTACTGAACGTAAAATTAGCTAGTAAAAACCAACAACAAACAAGAAATGCCGAGACTGTCGCAGTCTAGTTAAAAACCACAACACAGTGTTAAAACCGTCCTTTTATGGTCAAATACAACAGAAGAAGAAGAATAAGAAGAAGAAGAAGAAGAAGAAGAAGAAGAAGAAGAAGAAGAAGAAGAAGAAGAAGAAGAAGAAGAAGAAGAAGAAGAAGAAGAGGAAGAAGACGAAAAAGAAATAGAAGGCGGAGGAGAAGAAGTAGAAGAATGATTTGTTCCCCTACCATTGAGAACTCATTTTGTGTAACTGAGGAAATAAAATGGACACGTTTTTTTCGTTTGACTTGGTCGTTGCTTCATGCGCCATTTTTTTTAGTTATGTTGTTGTTGTTCTTTGTTTGCTGTTGTTGGCACGTTTACGTCTTTCCAGACGATTATGTTATTTTCTTTTATAAGCAGAATTTGGGAGTCACAACCCATGGCGGTGACGAGTGTGACTAGCAAGACCTGATTGCGTTGTGAGAAGTCTTCGACAATTAGAGAATGGAATTTCAAGATCACTGTTACCATTGCATGTGTTTAATGTGCTTCATCCCAGAAACTCAGCTGTAATCCTTTCTGGAAATATTGTTTTCTTTGTTCCTATCTCCTTCCTGATTTTTTTTTTACCTTTATACAACATGGTCAATGGAATTATGTTCATAGGAATCTACCTCAGTACCCGTATCAGTGATGTCCCGTATTATGTAATGTCCACCTTTATGTGTGCGGGTCTAAACTTTTTATTTAATCTGTACCTTGTCTATAATGAAATATATCGACAGTGCAGCGATATCTTGTTGAATATATGGAAAGAGTTCACCATCTTCCACGGTGCAACTCTCGTACCAATCTAAAAAAGCCTACTACATTTATTCGTGCGTCCTTGCAGAACTTTGCAGACCCAACCTCGTCATTTTTGTTTGTTTGTTGTGGTTTTTCTGGGCAAATTTACGTTTAGTTGTTTGCCATTTGCCCCTGAACAGTCGGCTTTTGATGTCACTGTTGAAATCAAAGCAAGGGGATCTGATCTGCTGCTAAATCGTCTTCAGATGGTATCGAACCCGGCACCTCTGTATTCAGAAGCTCGTACTCAACGCCTAAGCCACTGACGCAGACAGAAGGCCAATAAAACGTGTTTTCCCCCCTCCAAAACTATACCAAAGCTTTCACGTTGCTAGAACAACAGTTGTTCATACTAGTTCGTCCCTACCTACACAGGACTTCAGGTTACACCGGACTGGAGTGGCCGGTCAATGTGTCCATCAAGTGCCAAATGCAGCGATTCTCAAACTGGGTGCCGCGAGCGTATGTCAGGGATGACGCGGCAATAATCAAGAATTTGTTTCCCAAGAATGCTAAACATTAAATTTGCAGTTTTTTTTTTCTTTCCTAAGTATTCAAACCGCTTTTAAGGGTAGGTGTGAAAGAAATTCTTTTTTTTTTTTTTTTTTTTGCCTAACGAAAAAAGTTAGCCTATCGTTATCGTTAGTCCAGTTTGGTGACGTCAGCAGCATGACCCGGCTGCTGGTCTTGCTCTGTCCCTTTCCCTGGTTGTACACTCGCTCAGACTGCTGCCCGTCCATCTCCTGAAGTTGTCCTCCCACTCGTATCGTTGCCCACCTTTTGATCTCTTGCCTTCGACATTTCCCTCCAGTGTGGCCGTTGCTGGTGTCCTAATTATAAATTTCTTTAAAGATTTTTCCACGTCTTTTTCTTACAGTTCACCGGCTGTAATCACCATGGGAAAGTTTTTGTTGTTTTTCCACTTCTAAGCTTTCGTCTTGTTCCAGAACTTACGTTGTGTGTTCACATCTCTTTTACATATCTGGCTTATTTGTACTTATCGCCTTTAAAGCAGACGCACTGCAACTTCACAGGAAACATATTTTCATAGACCCATCGGCACTGGGTGGGTCGTGTGACCAATCTCCCACAAAACTTCGTGTTACAAATGTTATGTTAGGTCAGTGACAGGCAATGTCAGTTATATATAAAAAAAAATCTCCCTTCAATGAGTTTCGAACAAGAGGTCAGGCACCAAGCAAGGTGAGCGTCCAGACCAGCATTTCCCAACCTTTTTTGTGCCGACTGACTGACTGACTTTCTACCTCACCAGGACATCACACAAGCGATAAACACCCGATGACACAAAGTGCCACCATGTGGGCGAGGATCACCGTGGAGAGGTCCCAGAAACCGCGTTCAGACAATTGGCCATATTTATGGCCTGCCTATATTGCGGCCCCTGGCAAAAGAAAGAGTGGGGCTTCAAATAACAAAAAATTACGTCCTAAAAAGGACGTAAGGAATAACAACTACTTTTTGTGTGTGCCATGCCCCAACTAAGCCAATTCAAAATCCTTTGCCCCCAACTCTAGACTAGTCAATGTTTAAATTCCTTCACCCCCCCCTCTTTTTTTTTAACACAAATCCCCCCCCTCTTCCCCCACCCCTCGGTGGGGCGTGAGCTTCATGTTGAAAAACACTGGTCTACCCAGTGCGCTACTTTATAAACAAGAGATTGAGCACTGAAAGCAAAACGTGTATTTCAACTCAAGTATAGATGTAAGGGAAACAATGATGAAAACAAAGTAATCTGTCATAGATTATGTCCCTTACGATGACAAATTCTTGGCAACCTATCTTTGTCCATACAAGTGAGAAAGAGCCAGTGCACTTACTTATTCACCAACTGACGCCGCTTTTTAATTCATTCAAACAGTAAGTATGCCTGCAAATAAACAGTCATAACTAATACTAATACAGGGGCTACATCTAAGACAATCTAAGGTGAAAGCAACAAGACCCCAAGAAGATGTGTTGGTGGGGTTAAAGACATTTTACATCAGCAAGGAATGCAATATCCAATGCTGCCAATCGAGCAATGGATCGCAAACTGTTTCTCCCTCACGACGCTTAAAAGCAAAAGCACACACATACACAAAACCTCTGGCAGATGGAAATCGAAAATAGTAGCCTAAGGGCGCTGCCCATGAAAAATTTGGATTTAAAAATCTACCCAAAGTATTTCAGGGTCCTCGCCATTGCTACGGATTTCGTGCCCTGCGGACGCAGGCTTCAATCAGAAGTAGACAGGTGCACTTATGGGTTACTACCCTTGCGCCATGATGTTAATCCGTCGTTTAAACCTATCCTAATGCGTGGCGAAAATAGGGTCAGTCTAAATACGGCCATCATAGATAGAGATGGGATCGTCGATTCCTTTGAAGTCAAAAGTATATCTGCCTGAAATGCAAGGAAACATATGGAATCAGCGATTCTTTCGAAGTCAAAAGTAAATCTGCCTGATATGCAAGGAAACAGATGAGATCGACGATTCCTTCGAAGCCAAAAGTATATCTGCCTGATATACAAAGAAACATACTCAGATATATAAAATGGGTGCACGCGCAAAACTCCAATCCTGGGCCAAAGTGGCCCAATCCAGATATGGACGACCATCCAGGACTTTCTGCTGGAGTTTACAGCTCGGTGAACGCAAACATACAGGACTTGCTTGTATCTGTGAATACTTGAGATAAAAACAGTTTAAAATACTGTGAAAACAATGTGTGGTAAGAGCTATTAAAATTGAAAGGGACACCTCTCCGATATTGACAAAAAGACACTTAAACCAATCTCTCTCCATTTTAACAGCTCTGACCACAAAAGTAAAGACGATATATCTGTCACAGCATTAAAATCTTGCTATGTCGATCATACTACGTGCCTCGCTTTGGAAAATCGCCTCATCCACAGCCTAGGCCTTCTTAGTCCAGGTGGTATCAATATCCAACATGCCTTCATCTAAACAGTTCTACTCTTAACACATTTTAAATGTAAATCATTTTCCTTTCTTTTATTTCATATTATTACTTTATTCTATTTTTTTATCATCGTATCATTTTATTAACATTTATTCCACACCACATTTTTTTAAACGTTGCTCACGTCTTTATCCACCAGCTTCCACATGCACAAACCTTAATGGCGCAACTAATTCTATAGTTATCTTAATATCTCATGTTTGAAAACAGTTAAAGAATCCACCGGAAGGTGTTTGAAGACAAGTGGGTCGGTTTCATTACCTGGGAATTAATGTCACATGAAACGATCTCTCTCTACTGAGCAGCTTGTTATCCGCCGATAAGCCCACACCATGGACGAATTTCCAAGCTCTGGCAACGATCTCGCATGGATCTTCGAAACATCTATGCACGCACACTGATCGACATGGTCAGGAACCGAACCCACAATTTTTAGAGCAGGAAGCAGGGCCTAATAACCACTTAGCTGTCGTCGACACACCTTCACTCTTCCCATCCTTACTCGTTCTTACAACTTATGTGTATTTGAACCGCTGGCTGTACTTGCACGCTGCTGAAGATCAGGACGTAGTGCTTATGGGTGTGTCCTGAGTGCCGTGGTGTCGATTCTTAATTCAAAATTATGTTCTTTTATTAAAACGTGTCATACCAAATTCCTGGTAAGTGTGGCAGCACAGTTGCTAGCAGGCTTACCTGGGAATGACAAATAGAAAAAAAGGAGAAATGACAAAACCTATAAGCTACACCGCAATAGAAATGACACACCCCATAAGGTACATCACAATAGAAATGACACAATCTGTAAGGTATATCACAATAGAAATGACACAATCTATAAGGTACATCACAATAAAAATGACACAATCTATAAGGTACATCACAATAGAAATGACACAATCTATAAGGTACACTACAATAGAAATGACACAATCTATAAGGTACACCACAATAGAAATGACACAATCTATAAGGTACATCACAATAGAAATGACACAATCTATAAGGTACATCACAATAGAAATGACACAATCTATAAGGTACATCACAATAGAAATGACAATGTCTATAAGGTACACCACAATAGAAATGACACAATCTATAAGGTACATCACAATAGAAATGACACAATCTATAAGGTACATCACAATAGAAATGACACAATCTATAAGGTACATCACAATAGAAATGACACAATCTATAAGGTACATCACAATAGAAATGACAATGTCTATAAGGTACACCACAATAGAAATGACACAATCTATAAGGTACATCACAATAGAAATGACACAATCTATAAGGTACACCACAATAGAAATGACACAATCTATAAGGTACATCACAATAGAAATGACACAATCTATAAGGTACATCACAGTAGAAATGACACAATCTATAAGGTACATCACAATATAAATGACACAATCTATAAGGTACATCACAATATAAATGACACAATCTATAAGGTACATCACAATAGAAATGACACAATCTATAAGGTACATCACAATAGAAATGACACAATCTATAAGGTACATCACAATAGAAATGACACAATCTATAAGGTACATCACAATAGAAATGTCACAATCTATAAGGTACATCACAATAGAAATGACACAATCTATAAGGTACATCACAATAGAAATGTCACCACCTCTCATGTAAACAAAAGTGGAAATGACAACACCAGTTCCCACAAGCATTGGCAAAGCGAACGAATTTAGTCCTGTTAATTCTTATTTTTGAAAACAATTAAAGAGTTAAAGTCAAAGGATCCAGCTCACTGGACTGGCTGTAACTCTAGGCCACTAACTAGCCACCTGCTTGTGGCGTCGCACGCACAAAGGTCAAACTCTGTAGCTCCAGTGACGGTTCTTAGGAATTACCGTAAAAACTGCACTGGTGAACCGAACGACACGTCTGTGAAACGAACCCACGACCCACACAGCAAATAGTTTAACCACAGCGTCGCCGAGACTCCCTGCAGACGTTTTTTTTCCCTCAGTTATATCGTAAAATCATTTTTGTTGTCTAATGTGTCCCTTAATATCCGTCTCTCTCTTTCTCACTCTTGTCCCCTCCCTCACCCCACATTTCTCCGCTCTCTCTTTCCTTTCATTCTCCAGTTTTCTTGTATAAAACAGCTTCGCGTTAACGTGCCAGGAGACGAAATTTTGTTTCGCCATTTCCCCTGACATCAATAGTAGCGTTAGTACACTTTTGACATCTCCTCTACCGTCACGTGATCGCAGGTACTTTGGAACAAGAAGGAATATAAACAAATCGAACAGGTAGGTCCTCCAATGTCATACTTCCTCTAACTACTCTTTAGCGACACTTTTTTTTTTCATCTGACACTTTTCATTTGTTTCCTTTGGTATGCGAAAATGCTTGAAAGTTAAGTAGTGGTATGTATTTACGGATCTGGCCTAGTTTTTGTAGCTTGACCTATTATCACCTGTGTATTGTGTGCTATGATCTGAGGCACACCGGTGTTCCTGTTTTTTTCCTCTCTCTCTGACGCGCTCTTTGGTCACTTCCGCGTTTGTGATTTTGACTAAACAAACAATGGTCAGTCGTAGCGTTGATTCTAATTGTATTTAGTATTTGGGCTTGAAGTCTGAGACTAGGTATCTCAGGTACGTTCATCGGCGTTGCAACCATAAATTAATTTGTACACAACTAAAATCAGTTCCTAAACTTCAATATGAAGCTGTTTGATAGTAATTAATAGTTGTGTTGAGTAGTAGTAGTAGTAGTAGTAGAAGTAGTAGTAGTAGTAGTAGTAGTAGTAGTAGTAGTAGTAGTAGTAGTTAGTAGTAGAGGAAGTAAGCTAGACAGTCCTAGCGGTAGTGTAGTGCAGCAGTAACAGAAGCAGCAGTTGTAATAGTAGTAGTAGACGTAGTAGCAGCAGCAGCATCAGTAGTAGTAGTAGTAGTAGAAGAAAGTTGTGGTAGTTCTTCTTCTTCGTTCACGGCTACGGTCTGTGAATTCTGGCAGAAGTTCCCGGTTGTTCATCCATTTGAACTTTTTGCTTTTACCTGGACCTGAGTTTTGCATGTACATCCGTTTTGTTTTACTGGCTTTTTTGTTTGCCGTTCCCTGCCTCACAGGCAGATGTACTCCAAATTCGAGGAAAGTTGTGGTAGTACTAAAAGACAGTTGTAGTAGTAGTAAAGTAGTGTGTAGTGCAGTTATTTAGCTGAGAAGGTTTAATAATGTGAAAATAAAGAAAAGACGTGATGAAAAGTGGTGAATGAATGAATTACAATTACATTCGCTGTGGTAGTTACAGTTAATAATATACACTGGCCTAGGCGTAATAGTGATTATTCAGATTATTCAGGGGAGGCATACTTCTTTAGTTTTTCTGACCAAATGTAACAAAAATAAGAAAGCACATTATGCTATGAATGTAAATCAATGGGTAAAAGTCATTTACTTAACAGGTTGTTTGTGACTGAAAATGAATAAAGGATTATCATATTCTACCATTTTTTTTAATTCAGAAAGGAAGGGTTCCAGTCAGAGCTATCTTAACACAGCATTATGGGCCCCTGGGAGAATGCTAGGGCCCCAACAACCACTCACAGGAATGCATTTATGTATATTTATGGCAAGTCACTTGACAAACACAACTTATCATGGGATCAGTTGAGTCTGCTCGTGTGGTCCCCTGGCAAGTGCCAGACTGGTCCATGCATTAACTTACTGTTAAGTGTTAAGACGGCTCTTGTTCCAGTTATAACTGGAAAACATAGTTTTTGTCTTTTCTGATATTGCCTGTTAGTGTTTACTTAAATGAAAAACAAATCGACTGAAATTACTAGGACACCCAAACAAACAAAAATCTTAGAAACCCTAAGATGAATATTGGTGAGTGAGGTCGTCTTTAGCATCCTGAGCTTTTAAGGTTCATTGCTGCAGATATCACCCACCTCTATTCATCACTCTAGTTGGTCTTTTTTTCCAGTTGGTGACAACTAATTGTTTGTAACTCTGTCTGAATATTATCTGCCTATCGTCTTCTTGGTCTGCAACCATTCAGCCTCCTTGTGTATAGTTTTTTACGTCTGTCATCTGACATTTTCTCAATATGCCCACGCCATTTCAGTCTATTAACCCTCAGTGGGGATTTAAACAGATTATCAATTTCATTGTAGCTTCATACTCTCCATTCCCCACTGTTTGCATCTTTAATGGGTCTAAATATTTGTCCTGAGACTTTTAAAAAATTTGTACAAATTTGTTCTAAATTTCATTTAAAAAAAATTGCATCCTAGTCTTGGTCAGTTTTTAAAAAAGTAAAGGTGGTCAAACCTCTATACCACAGGGCAGACAAAAGAACATAAAGCCACTGCTACATTTAGGCCATCAGGTCGCTAAAATCCCTAAGCATAATGAATTTTTGCTATGTGAAGAGAGATTAAAATCTAAATAAAAGTAAAGCAAAGAATTAACTGCTTTCACTCCCTTTGACCAAGAAATGTAAAGTTCAAGTAACATAGTCGCATCGAGCAAATTGACGCCATCATAAGGTTATTATGACAGCAACTTAGGAAAAAAAACCTCAAATAATATAAACGTGTTGTGGGAAAATATAATTGTACCTACCATACCTACCTACACAATGTGCAGCCAGCATCAAAACTGTTATACAAGCAGGCCTAGTGACCACAGCCTAAAGACGTGTTATTAAAAAACCTGATAAGCCCA
Source organism: Candidula unifasciata (assembly GCA_905116865.2). Lineage (NCBI taxonomy): Eukaryota > Metazoa > Mollusca > Gastropoda > Stylommatophora > Geomitridae > Candidula > Candidula unifasciata. The sequence continues at coordinate 64,811 of CAJHNH020000156.1, forward strand.
GATTTTAACATTTAACGGGGTCATCGGGTTATATGGCATCATATAGCCGATTTTGCCATTGGGATATGAATTACTAGGACTTCATATTTTTTATACCAGAGCTTTCAAAACTGTGTCACGAAACATCAGTGTGTTGACTACACTGTCAAGGTGTCGCTTGAATGTAAAGCGTTAAGCAGAAATATCAGCACACAACATTCCATTTTTCATTCTGGTTTGCGAGTAGATTGAATTACTGTATGGTGAAATCAAGTTTGTCTGAAAAGTGTATCAGTGTATCACCAACATGAACAGTTTTAAAAGCCCTGTCCTAGGCTTTGGCATGACTGTCAGAAGGGATTGGCCAGCTCCTTTCTAGTCCTTACCCACATAGGACTGCAGGTTACATACACCTGGTTGGTGTAGCAGTTTTGGGTGATCTAATTCCAGTTGGAGATTTTTAAATCTCAGGATGGTATAGTAAGCCTTTAGATAGCAGCTTGGAGGGGACAAACTGGTCAGTCCATTGATAGCTTCTTTCTTCATCGCTTTGCGCTCCCAGAATTTTTGTGTGTGAGGTGTGGGTACACACTTTAATACAACTAGGTCTTAAAACAAATTATCCTGCTTTTGCTAGGGGTTAATTCCTTTTTTACCAAGTAGATATTGTTCAGTTAAATGTGACACAGAAAGTTGTTACTTTAACTCTTAAATGTTTGAGTCAGAAACAGTTACATGTGTAATAATATGAAGGAAAGGAGTTAAGGTAAAGACTGGAGCAGTGTGGGTTAGTGTAACAACTGATGTGAATTGCTCAGTTGAGAAACATGTATAATCTAGGTAGAACTCAACCAGTGCATGGTTCGTTGCTTTATAGCAAATGAATCAAGCCCAGACCATGCACTTGGCAGGCAAACACCCTAGCGTCGACCACTGCAGCTTCACTGTTATGTTTATCCTCTTTCTATCAACAGCTTTTGTAAGTAGAGACGGAACAATAGCTGTGACATGCCTACAGCGACAACCGAAGCACTCAGTGCCAAAGGTAAGGATTAATATTGATGATTGATGGATTTATTAGTAGTGAGATTGTTAAGAATAGGTTCTGTTTCCCATTTCTGCTGTATTTAACATTTTTGTTGTAAATGCAGGGGGAGTTTTTGAGCCTCAGGATTTAAAACCAATAGCTAGCTGTCGCCACAGATCCTGCGAGTTAGGGTAACATTTTGGCCCCAGGCAGAAACATATCACAAACCTTACTGAGGGTTTGAACCTGGGTCTCCTGCATACTGGTAACCATCAGTCCCTGTGGACTTTGGAGTTGTGTCACTGGTTTTGGGAACAATGTCTGCTATGAATGTTAAGTCCAGTGTGGGAGTGACAGTCTCTGCCACAATAAACAATATCAAGAAAAGATATAAAATGAAAAGTATATTAGCAAGCTTCACAATATAACAAATACAAACAAAACGTGAACGTTGCGACTACTGAGCCTTCATCAGCACATACAGATTAAACAATACTACATAGATACACAAAATCACTTAGCTGGTATCTCTCACAATAAACAGTGACTTCTATTGCTTCCTGCACTTTTCTTCTAGCTGCCTGATGGAGAAGATCAAAGCTACTGTTGAAATCTTGGCTCTAGACCCACACTGTGATTCCGAATATATATTATCTACTAGAACCTGCAGTCTCTTCAGGATCACGTGAGCAAAGACTTTGCCAGTCTAGAGTAACAAAGAGATGCTGCAATAGTTATTACAGTTGCTTCTGTCTCCTTTATTTTTGTAGAGTGTTGTAATGTTGGCATCTCTCAGTTATACAGGTTTATAACCAGTAACAGCTGCTTCACTTGTTGTGTTGAAACTGTTAAATGAACCTGGAATTAATTCTCCAGGGTTCTGGTCTGGGAATGTTGAACTGGAGTTGAACAAAAGCTAGATTTTCAGTCCCTTGAATGCTCTCCCATTCTTAATCAGATTTTGCCTGGTTACTCGAGTTGACCTAACTTAAAATAAGCACTCCAGAAAATGTCATTTAAAATGGCTGGCTTAATGTTGGCTGCATTATCCATTGAGTACCAGTTTAATCTATAAAAATATAGGTTTAGCACCCTATGCCTGATTCAACACTTTAACACGAACTTGCTTGAGAAGAACGCTTGGTTAATAGAACACAAGTTTTCTTTGTGTGGGTCCCGGGGCCCTTTATAGGGAAAACAAGAAGAGACCCACTGCCTACCCAAAAGCATGTCGTACGAGTGGACTAATTGGGAACTTCCTTCAAAGTCGAAGTGCATCTGCCTGAGAGGCAAGGAACAAGAAGTCTGCATACAAATGACTCAGATCTGTAAAATGGATGCACACGCAACACTCAGGTTCTGGAACAAGACTGCAGTCCAGAAGTGGATGAACAACCAGAACTTTCCACCAGAGTTTACAGCTGGTGAACGTGAAAAAGACGAAGAAGAACACACGTTTGATCCCAACAGGGAGGGATATTTTGAAACCCCGGTTAGCAAGTTTTTTCAACATAAACGTTTTGAATTCGTTAACGGGGTTTCACTGTATAAACTCTTGACCTTTACTATACTTTACTGGTTTTCAATGAACTGTTCATATTTAACCATCTTTATTTTTATTATTTTGCAGAGGCTATTGAGATTGTAGTAGATCAGCTCGATGATCTCTATAATTTGGGAGCCAGTGATGATGAAATAGACTTTCTGAGAGCAATCTTGACAGATGGTGTCTTGTTTCCAATTATTGATGTGTGTAATCATAATTGTTTGTCTGTTTATTTAAAACTTAGATTGTTTCCTTCTTTTCTGCACATTAAGCTGCATGTATGTATGTAAGTTGTACCCCACCAGGACATCACACAAGCGATAAACACACAGTGACACAAAGTGCCACCATGCAGATGAGGATCACGCATGGAGAGGTCCTGGAAACCCTGTTCAGCCGTTAGGCCCATATTTCAGGCCCCGTTATATTTAGGGCTCCTGGCAAAAGCCAGGGTGCAGCTTCAAAATAACTTAAAATTGCACCCCACATGGGGATGACAAACACAATTTTTAAATATAGTCTTATGTATTTGTTTAACACATAAAGTTATATTTCATTTTTTTTTTCAAAGTGAAGAATCAATTTTATTTGGCAAGGAACTTTTTTTCCATTAATAAATTTAAGTCTTCTTAATATCCTCTTAATTTGCTTGCTTACACAAAAAAAAAAGGCAACATGGAGATTTATAGAGCTTGAACATTTTATTATCATCATCATTTACCCGCTAACAAGCTTAGACAGTCATGGTTGGCCATCCTGTCTGATCACCAGAATCATAGATCAGGTCTCGTTATGGTATTTTATCACAGCTGTGTCACTGCACAATAGGAATTCCCATGCATGCTCAATCTTCAGATGCAGCAGCCACTCCAAGGTACCACTATTGTTTGTTCCCATGAAGAATTGGTTATAATGACTCCTGTCTTGGCCTCAAAGGTAGCATAGACATGCTTCACATTGCTTTATTCCTAGGTCACACAATCGTGTTAGTGTAGGAGATTTACCATTATCCACTAGCTCAGTCCCTACTAGCTTTGATGATATTCGCTTTATATATGTTTCCTCCTGCATTCGTTTGTGCAGATTAATCAGCTATCTCATTACCTTTTAACACCGGCAAGACCAGGTGTGTAGATTCAGGTGAGAGAGGTTAAGTGCCATTTTTGAATCCATCAAAGGTCATACTACCTGTTGTGATTTTCTGAACCATGTTCATGGAATCTGAAATAATTACTGCCTGCATGACAGCTTGTTCTGCTCCCCATGCTAGTGGTCTGGCAGCAGCAGTTCTCTCGATGGTCATGCTTGACATAGTTGCCAGGATCAGGTCTTGTTAATCATCTTTCAACAACTTATACATTTACTTCAAAAAAAAAACATCAACTGGGAAGATGAAGGAAATTAAATACAGACAGTATTTCTGTTCACTGAGTTTCCCTGTTGGTTTTGTATGTGTTCAGTCATTCTTCATATAATCTTGACAACAATCACCTCTTTGTTGATTTAATTTCTCTTGGCTAAAATGTAATCATTGCTTGTGTTTTTCTTGAGGCTTCTATTGGTCCCCCCCCCCCCCCCCCCCCCCCTTTTCCACATATACACAAGTGAGATAATGATTTTTGGGATAGGGCTTATATTAAAAGTATTCTGAAAAATTGTGCTGGGGCTTTTTTGAGAGGGGGGAGGGAAGGTATTTTTACCCTCAGGGAAGCACAGATACATGACAATCTTTGTCCTCTGTTTGTGACTTCAAGTACCTGACAATTTTTTGCTTTTATCTGTAGTATCAGATACACAACAATTTGTTTTATGTCTACATTATAGATACACGAAGACTTGGAGGTGAAATTACCTCCGCCTCAAGGACATGAAGCTGTGTCTGCTGCTACAGATTTGTTGGAGTTCCTGGAGGACTTTCATGACACTGCCGAGGGTGAGGAGCTGAAGGAGATATTGGCAAATCCACACTTCAGGGTGAGGGTTCAGTGTTATTTGGGTGGTTGAGAATTAGGCAGTATGTCAGTGTTATGTGTCTGGCTATAAGTCATGTGTTATGTGTCTGGTAGAGAATTCTGGCTATAAGTCATGTGTTATATGTCTGGTAGAGAATTCTGGCTATATCTCAAGTGTTATGTGTCTGGTAGAGAATTCTAGCTATATCTCAAGTGTTATGTGTCTGGTAGAGAATTCTGGCTATAAGTCATGTGTTATATGTCTGGTAGAGAATTCTGGCTATATCTCAAGTGTTATGTGTCTGGTAGAGAATTCTAGCTATATCTCAAGTGTTATGTGTCTGGTAGAGAATTCTGGCTATAAGTCATGTGTTATGTGTCTGGTAGAGAATTCTGGCTATAAGTCAAGTGTTATGTGTCTGGTAGAGAATTCTGGCTATATATCAGGTGTTATATGTCTGGTAGAGAATTCTGGCTATATATGTGTTAAATGTATGGTAGAGAATTCTAGCCGTGTCAATTTTTTAAAATTTTTAAAGAATCTAGTTTTGTAACTTTTTGGAGAATTATTAATTTTTCTGTCCAACATTTCTATGTTCATATCTTCAGGATCTCAGGTGGACTTTCTAATTTCTTGTTCATTGTCCAGCCGTATTAGAAGACAAGCCACAAGTTATTAGATTGCACAGCAAAAACACTGAAAGGCCAAATGTAGTTTGATACACAACCAGACCAAACTAAAGCTTCCAATATTTATATTATCTAGTGTATGAGTCAGTTGCTTTTCTATACTATTGTAAGAAAGTAAAGGACCTTTTTCCTCGCCTTCAGGCATATAGAACTAGATCTATATTTTATAAACCAATCGGCGCTCCCAGACCTAGAGCAGACACTGTGCTCTCCCAGCCCTAGAGCAGACACTGTGTGCTATCCCAGCCCTAGAGCAGACACTGTGTGCTATCCCAGCCCTAGAGCAGACACTGTGTGCTATCCCAGCCCTAGAGCAGACACTATGTGCTATCCCAGCCCTAGAGCAGACACTGTGCTCTCCCAGCCCTAGAGCAGACACTGTGTGCTATCCCAACCCTAGAGCAGACACTGTGTGCTATCCCAGCCCTAGAGCAGACACTGTGCTCTCCCAGCCCTAGAGCAGACACTGTGTGCTATCCCAGCCCTAGAGCAGACTGTGTGCTATCCCAGCCCTAGAGCAGACACTGTGCTCTCCCAGACCTAGAGCAGACACTGTGTGCTATCCCAACCCTAGAGCAGACACTGTGTGCTATCCCAGCCCTAGAGCAGACACTGTGCTATCCCAGCCCTAGAGCAGACACCGCCTTGGGACGTGAAGTGTTAAAGGAGCCTTTTTATGCCAGTGGCACATCAGACATATGGTGCTAGACTCACATTTGTATAGACCAGTCAGCACTTAGTGGCTGATGCGGTCAACATCACACCGTCAACTTTTACTTCCCAGGACATAATTTGGTTCCCATTTCAGCCTGGGTCGGCCTTGGAGCCAAGGTCAGTTTTGAAGAAAACAAAACTGCCTCAGTGTGGATTTAAATCAGAGACCTTCAGGCCTGTAGGTGAACCAACCAGTAAATTATTTCATAGAAGGTCAAAGAATTAAATGGTTTGGTCAGCTAGCAGTTAGATAACAGCAGGCTACAAGTCAAGAGGCTAATCGAGAATAATATAGGTACATGGAGTAAAAGAGACACTTAAGAAACATAATATGACATTAACAAAAACAACACAATTTGCAAAACACAGGAAACTACCTGTAACTCCTCTCTCTGATGCTTTACAGCATAAGCAGTAGGACAGATAAGAATATCATAACCCAGTCCTTTTATTCAACCTGCAGGCTTTGTTAGTTGTTCATGATGACATCATCAACAAAAACTTTGAAGGTGACATTGACAAGTCTCAGATGATTACAAAAGGCCCGCAGTTACTGGGTCCCCTCCCTCCGGTGTTCACAGATTTACAGGAACAGGTCCGTTATGTCAACATCAGGAAGTCACAGACAGAGCCATTGGTGAGTACCTTATTTCATTCTTGTAAGTCTTTTAAATTTGTGTTTATTGAGATACTTCAGTTAAGTGATTTGTATTTTATTGTTCATACCTGTGGTATTGCAGATTTATATAATATGCCGATGAAAGCTCTTGCACCGTTCACTTGTCATTTGTGATATTGTCAATTTGACTTAGTTTGATATACTTTCATGAGTATCTACAACCTTTTGTATTATTCAGAAAGCAACTTATTGAATGCAAAATTGCCTAGTAATACTAAAAACAAAACACACAATAACACTCAGTTCGGTTCTGCAATGTCTAGTCAAGGATATGCAACTAACTTATATGAAAAGTGTAAGTGAACATCAGTAAGCCACAAAATAATCTAGGAAATTAAAAATTTGGTTGTGGGCAGTCTGTATAGGTGTGATTATATGACATGCTGGATATAAATAACATTGTGAACATTGTAGCAAATATGTGTGTATATAACTCATACATTGCTGGACATACATCAACCTTTGAAATCTGAAGATTTTTCTCTTCTAACATGAAGTATTTTTTAACTCTTCTAATGTGAACTGTCTCTGATCTGTTCTGATGCAAGGTTATCTCATTCCCTTCTGGTGTGTGGTTTATTTGTTTTAATGTGAAATCTCTTTCTTCCCACTGTTTCTTTGATCCCTCCTCATGTGAGGTTTTAAAAATTCCTTTTAGTTTATGGTTTCTCTGATCCCTTCTAATGTAAGGTCTTTTTTATTCCTTGTAGTGTGAGGTCACTCTGATCATTTCTGATTTGTGGTCTTTCTATCTGTTTTAATTTGAGATCTCTTTCATCTCCAAGTGGGGTCTCTTATTTTCTAAGATGTGTCTCTTTCTTCCAAGTGTGAGATTTCTTTGATCTTTTTAAGTGTGAAGTTTCTTTGATCCTTTCTAATATGAGGTGTCTTTTTTTCCTAAGGTCTTTGTCTTTCTTCCTAATATGAGATCTCTGGCAGTCCAGTATATGAAGTCAGAAGTTTCAAAACGATATGAATTCTGTGACAGACTATTCACGACTGGGTCAGGTACTTCGAATAGCAGCTACAGAGTTGAGTGCATACAACTCACACACTTGCTTGACTGAAAGGCATACATTAACATACTTGACCTTCATTCTCCATTGATTGTCTGTGAGTTTCAGTCTTCCCTGATTAAAAAAAAAGGATAACAGAACACTGCTTTTTGTGTGTGTTCATGTCAGAAGTGAGGCGGCCATCTTTAAACTATCATTATGACTTTGGTTTGTTCATCTGCACCATGATGTCATGTGCTTAACACTCTTGACATCCTAAACAACATTATTGACGTGTTACAAGTCAATGGCATAGTTATTATAATTTTTTTCAAACCTTAATTTGAAGCCACTTTGTATTCTTTCTTCAAAGAAAGGTTGGTACCTAAGGTGGCAGCTGCATCAGAGGACAGAGCACACATGAGAATGCCCGATGTGCATTGATGTCTATTGTAATAGTCTAACATATTCTGCCCTTCTTAAATAGTCTCTTTCTTTCCTTCTAGAATGAGATCTTTTTGTTCCCTTCTAGAGTGAGTTATCTTTCTTCCCTTATGGAATGAGGTCTCGTTTATTAGAAATCAAAAATGATATGTATGATGTGTCTTCTTTTTTTGTTGTCTCACTGATACCAGATTGTAGTTCAGTGTTGTGATTTTTAAAAAAATTTCTTGTATTTCTCAAGTCCTTAAGTGGTGGATTTTTTCATCTTTTTTGCAGGTTTTAGCTACACCATTTATCCGTATCTCTCTTGGGCTTTCTCTCACCTTCCTCCTATAAATTTGGCTGTAAAACATCTCATATGCAGTTGGTCTGGCTTCATTTTTACTAGATGGTAGAACCATTTCATCCTTTGCCCCAGTATAGTTCAGACAACTTTCTCTCTAATGCTAATATTCTTAACCGGCCCCTTCTTGTGTTGTTCATGACCTTACAGAGACAACTCATTTTCACAGATAGTTATGTTCAGTTTGTGATGTGTATATGATATGTGATCCCTGAAATCCACAAGTTCCATGCACACTTAGAACAATCTATCATGTGCTTTTCATTTAAAGGACCTTATTTAATTGTCTTTTCATTATTATTATCTATGAAATAATATACAAATGAAAAAATGTGTAGAAGGAGTGGAGTGGAAGGGCAGAATGCTAGACAGGCCCGCATGCTAATTTCTTATCTCTTTGAAAATAAAGTTTGTTTGTACGTTCCTTTGCTCACCCAGGGTATTACAGTCAAGCTGGATGAGAATAATGACCTGCAAGTGGCCAGGATTTTACAAGGCAGCATTGTCGATAAACAAGGTAATTTTGTGTGGTGAACTGCTGATTATCGTTCAGGTCTATATGGTGAGGTTGTTAAATTGTTTGCTTCATGTTCTCAATGTCATCAGTTTAATTCTGGATTCCAGTTCGCAAGAGCAGGTGTTTAGGAGATTCCTGGGTATTGCTGCTGAGAAAGACCAAGCCATGATGGATAAAATCCCAGTGCAGGAAATTCAGTCCAGTTGCTTTTTAACACCTTTCAGCTGCATTCCTCAGGAGATTGTTTTAGTTTCATAGTTAGTGGTCCTGCTTACCAACAGTGGTTCATGGCTCATTTCCTGAAAGAAGCAGGATTTCTTTGTTTGCTGGGTTTGGGTGTTGATAGGGCCTGATTTCCAAATTAGAAACCTACCCGCAAGTACAAGGGGTGATTCATAAGTCTTCACCCTGAATATAAATGAAATGACATAGAAAGCAGAAATTTGTAACATTGTTTATTCCTCTTCAATATTAAAAAAATTCTGCCATCTCTGCTTGACCTTGGGAATTGAACACCAAATTTTTTTTAGCTAAACCAGTTATCACAGGTCATTGTGACTTCTTTATCACTGACAAACATAATTCTTTTATCTATTTTTTTTAGCTAAACCAGTTATTACAGGTCATTGTGACTTCTTTATCACTGACAAACATAATTCTTTTATCTATTTTTTTTAGCTAAACCAGTTATCACAGGTCATTGTGACTTCTTTATCACTGACAAACATAATTCTTTTATCTATTTTTTTTTTTTAGCTAAACCAGTTATCACAGGTCATTGTAACTTCTTTATCACTGACAAACATAATTCTTTTATCTATTTTTAAAGCTTTGGGAACAGGAAAAAAAAGTCTGAGGGTGTCAATCTGGTAATTGTAGTGAATGTGAAAGAACTTTAACTCTCAAATTGTTGGCTGTTAGCTGCACTATCCATGCTTTATAAGAAGGATCGTTGTCCAGGAGCAAAAGGTCCTGCAGGCATCTCTCGAGACGCAAAGAAGACTCGAGGAGGAAAATACAGAAATGGCGAAGTTCAAAACAGAATTGATGGCAAATCTAACCGACCTCAAGAAGTTAAAGGAAACAGACGCAGTAGCCGCCAAAGAACTGAAAGACAACCAGAAAAGTATACTTTCCGAGATAGCCACCATCAAGAAAGACCTGACAAAAACAAAAGCAGAGGTAGCCGAGACAAACAATGAATGCGACAAACTCAGCTGTGTAATCGAAGCCACGCACAGAGTGATAGAAGCCAGAGAAAACGCGAAGAAAGAAAAAGACAGAAAAAGGCAGATCCACGACGCACACGTGAAACCCGGAGATCTAGAGAAGAAGTGCACACAAGACCTATACATCCTCAAGGAATGCCTGAAAGGCGACTTCGCAGCAATCAACAAGGAGGTGAAGCAACTCAAAGAAGCCACCCGGCATCTTCAACTCGAAAGCATAAGAAACAACAAAACGAAGATAGCAGCCCACTCAAACGGAAACGACGCCCACGTGAAGTAACAAGTTGAAAGCCAACATGCAGCAACCAATGAAAACCTCACAAGCCGCCATGACAGCTGAACAACCACGCCCACCAGCCCTGAGAAACCTCACAGCCCACAACCAGATGACATATGTCCGCCGCCCAGCCGCGCCCACCTACCTCACTCTGACAGAAGCAACTAACCTCAGGCAGAAATGTAAATCGCCACAACAGAAACGACTATAACTGGATAACAAAACTCCAGACAACAAAACACCGCTTCGATATAACCAAAGCTCAATCTAGGAGCCGGTTGAAAGAGGCAAGAAGTTTTTCGTTTTTTTTAGCAACACCAGTACCAGGAGCAAAAGGAGAGTTAACTTGAACTCGCTTAACCCTGTCGCCCCGGTAACTCTTAAAAAATAGGTCATGACTCCAAGGGAATTCTCAGACGAAAATCCTTTAAAAACAAGAGTTTTATAGAGGTCACTAAGCATTAAGTGGAATACATGCCCTGGAGCCTAAAAATTATATCTATCGGGTGACTAATGCTATGACTCTGTGACCTCTATCATTGAGGCTAATGGGAAAAAATGACATCAGCTTGGCTTTTAAAGAAACCATCGAGTTTGAAGGACCCTTCCCCCCCCCCCTTTTCCCTTGCACTCACTCCCCTTTTCAACATCCTAAAGCTACCTTTAATTAATATATTCACATCCTGACCTCAAACATACAAGTGCATGAATGAACACAGCCAGTAGCATTAAGTATACGTCTTGTAAACAGATAACTTTTGTGGTCTTTAGAAGGAGACTGAAACACTTTGAAGGGTAGCTCATGTAGCTAGACTAAATGCATTATTCTCGAAAGAAATGCATTGCATAAAAAAGTGTCTATTTTACAATATAATGATATTAAATAACTCTGCTGTTAAGATTTAAACGGAATTATTTCTAACTATAATAAATAACCTTAATGTTGAGTTAAAAACAAAATTATATTTAAACACTCAGTTTGGCAGTTAAATATTGTGACTGATTTTCTTATTGCCAAGACAAATATGCCATCTCTGAATGAAGCAAAGCATGTTACCCAAATAGACACCTTATTTCTACGATTTGGCCCAACTTTAATCCTGCCCTGTCAGCAGATGACAAGTAACCCACCATTTTGTTTAGCTAGTGAAATTTGCCTGGTTTACAGCAACGTGTGAACATTAAAATCTGTTTTAAACTCTGGAAAGCTCAATTGCATCATTTTAGTTGATGAAACAAGCTTATGAAGGTGTATAGTGAGATGTTTTTTAGTTGATGAAACAAGCTTATGAAGGTGTATAGTGAGATGTTCTCTTTATATACAGGGATGCTTCATGTTGGAGACATCATCCGCGAAGTGAATGGCTTTCCCGTGGCCACTCCAGAGATGATGATGGAACTGATCATAGATTCTGATCCTGACATCACCTTGAAGATTATCCCATCCTTCCAGCGTATCAACAAATCCGAGCCTGTAAGTATGGGCAATTTTAGTATACTTCAAGCATGTTAGCCCCCCCCCCCCCCCCCAACCCCCCTTTCCATTGGGGGTGTAAGGATGTCTCGGGCAATTTTGAAAATGAATTCAGTAAAGATTTTTCAGCTTTAAAAGTTATGAAAACAAAATAGCACTCTCCATTTGTTGTGGAGAGTGATCTTAATTGTGCCCTTTTCAACATCAGACCATAAATAGCAGATATCAAGACAGAACAGTGTCAACCATCACATTGAAAATTGGACACTAAATTAACAATGTTGAGATGTATTGTATTGGTTGAGATTTACTGTGTAGGTTGAGGTCTGTTGTATTGGTTGTGATCTTTTGTATTACTTGATATCTGTTGTGTAGGTGGAAATGTTTAATGTTGGTTGAGATCTGTTTTGTTGGTTGCGAGTTTGTCAAAATTGAGATATCCTGATTGAGTTATTCTTGTAATGGTGTCATTCATCACAGGTTTACATGAAAGCACATTTCAGCTGGGACCCAGCTAAAGACCGACTGCTGCCATGCAAGGAGGCAGGACTTCCTTTCAATGATGGAGACATTCTAGAAATTGTCAGCACAGATGACACCAACTGGTGGCAGGTAGGTAGCCTGAACATATTGAGTCTTCCTATGTGGGTTCCAAGGCCCCATTTTGTGAGGGAAAGAATAGACCCACACTGTCCCTTACAGGTTTACCATAAAGGCCTCCGCCTCCTCTTTACTGGAGACGCCTATCTTCTGTAACTGAACACACAGAAAGATGCAGAGACAAATTCATTTTGTTTTATTTATACATTTTTTCCTTCTTCTTATTCCACCACCCCAATAAATAAATACCCCACCTTCCAGTTGCATCTGAAGCTACTGCTGTTCCCTGGATCACTCTATGAGCCCCCCTCCCCACCCCCAGTGGGTGGTATTATTCGCTTTGTGAAACTGCTCTTTACAGCAGAGCTTCCAAAACTGTGCTGCAACACATAAATGTTTTGGCTGCAGTGTGGAAGTATGTCACGCATATGTGAAGCGCTGAATAGAATAATATGCATGCAGTGCTGTGTGCATTTTAGCAGTTTCATGCCATATTTATTTTCATTTTATGTCAGCTACTGGCTGTGACTGTTAAATGGTATGTCATTACAGAGCCTCTCTACACATTCATTTATTTTTTGGGGATAAAAATCTCAGGTTTGCCAGTAGAGTAATTACTGTGTCGCACAATTATGTTTGTCTAAAAAATGTGTCACCAGCATGAAAAGTTCCAAAAGCTCTGGTTTAGTGGAAATAACCCATGGCACTAATACCTGCTGAAGTCAAATGCTTATGCCGAATGTATAACTAGTGTGATACACTTAATTAAAAAGAGGAAGAAAAAGAAGATGCTGTCAGTTCATCCTCCATTTAACTTTGTCAACTTTTTTATCTTCTTCATTTAAAATCCTTATTTCTTTAATCCTTACCCGTGTTGGACAGTAGGATGCTCAAGACTAGTACTTGGTTTAACTTATATGGATGTCTGCTACAGAAGGTGAACATAGTATCTGGATTTGCTCTGTAATCTGTTGGATTGGCATCCAGGACGTAACTCTTTGGTGAGACTTGGAAGTGTCAGTCCTTCATTTGTCGGCCCAGAGGCAGGAAGAACAGCCACCAAGTTAAATACTGCTTCCTTTCCTTATTTCGCCTTGCCCTTGAAATGTTTGGTTGTATTTAATCTCTGTCTTTTAAGTATTTTATTATTCCCCAACCCCCAAATTTGCTTTTTTTTAATTATAGATTTTTGCTGTTCACCTTTGTTTCAATTAGCATTAGTATTGATGCACTCTGTAAGTCTTGTAAACAAACACAGGTAGTAATGCATTGTTATCTGACAAATTGATAGGCTCGTCTGGCTGACATCAACGGCCCAGTTGGTCTGGTTCCGTCCCAGGCATTGGAGGAGAAGCGAAAATCTTTTGTCAACCCAGATTTGGATTACTCAAAGAGTAGCTTATGTAAGTACTTGAAAATGAAAATACGGAATTCTGTTAGTTTTAATATAAACGCATATTAACATTCTTCAGATAATGATTCAGAGCCTCATGTGGTGCTGGCATGTTTCCCATGCAGGTTTCAGGACGGTATTATGGTTGGGGAGGGGAGGATATTTTGTGTGGATAGACCCACTCACTGTCATAAGAGTTGACTAATTATGTGTGCTTCCTTCAAAGTCAGAGTGCATCTGTCTGAGAAGTAAGGAACTAACAATCTGCATTCGAATAAGCTGTATCTGTAAAATGGATGTGGATGCAAAATGCAAATGGAGGAACAACCAGAATGTAAGGCAGAGGGAAAGCATGCAAGACAAAGAATGATTGAACACCTATTTCTGCACACCTGGGACAACTGGAGTAAAAGGTAATGATGAGCCTGACAGGTGTTTGTAATGGACTTTACAGAGCATGCTTCAGAAAATAAAGACAAGTATGGTACACATTGGCTTGTGTTATTTGGTATGCTCAGGTCGAGAGCTTATAATGGATTTAAGGTCTTGGATGTGCAGGTGTGTGAGGAAATGAACAGGTTGATTAATGAGCTACTGCCACTTCTCTGAACAGTGAGCTACTGATATGATGAACACGAGGAAAACTCTGGGATCATGTTTTTTAGGAGCAGTGGAACAGACAGAGCATCCATTAAGAAAAGCAAAAAAAAAAGAAGTTAAATATGGGACCCTGAAAAGGGCTTTGTGAATGGCACGGTGGCTCAACGGCAGGCTTTTCTTTTTTTGGGGAGGGTGTGCTTGGCGGCCGCCCTGGTGCAGTCAGTGACGGTGTGCTTGACAACCAGCAAAGAAATCATCTCCAACTCCGACAGTGGCAAGGAGAACAAAGTAACAATACATCAGGCATATCTATGCACCACAAGAGAAGAACGCTACTAAACCACAAAGAACCAAGGACGCAAATAAAACCTAGCCCTCGTGGCAGGTTGAAGCAGTCCGAGTTTAAACATTTTTTTTTTTTTCAAGATCAAGGTGAGAAAGTCTGGGTGACACTTAACATGCAGATAAAAAGATAGGTGGCTTTTATTTAGGTTATCACTGACACGATCAGCATAGGAACTCTTTGAATATTGAAGGAAGGGAAGGTGCATATGTCCCAGATGCAGTGGTGTCAATTTTATATTCATTCATTAACTCATTCTTTCATTCATTTATCTGTTTCTGTGTTGATCCTTCTGAATATGTGTAGAGGCTGTCACTTTCTGATTATAAATATGTAGGTGCTGACATCCACATTGTTGAGCTTGTGGTGTTAACACTGTTGTTGTTATTTTTCTGTTGTCTCCTGCAGTCTGTGGCTTGACCAAAAAGAAAAAGAAAACAATCAAATACAGTTCAAAGGACAATAAAGGTACAAATTTCTAGTTAATGTAGAATTTGTATGCGATGATTTTAAAACAAATGCTTTTTTTTTTTTTTTTTTTTTGTCTCTTTTTTCTTTCTTTCCTTCTTCCTTCCTTTTATTATCTTTCTGTCTTCCTGCTTTTTTTTTTTTTTCCAAACGGGGGAAAAGAATAAGCATATTGATACTATGAATTCCTCATTGATTAGTACATTGTGTGAAAATACCAAACAACTGTTTCCTAATTCAATCCAGATAATTACAAATTAAGCTTAAAATTAAAGAAATAAGGTCTACGTGGGAAACAGCCTAATAAGTGTTCCACATGAAAGAACATCCGATATTGTGAGGGAGGGGGGCATGGAAGAGGCAGTGGTTGCTCACCATAGAGGTGGACATGGGAGAATAGTGGAAATCCATGATGCAGGGAAATTGCCACAGAATCAAGGCACTTACTAGCTGACTTTCAACCTCACCAGGACTGCACAACCTGCTGTAAACACCTGGTGACCCAAAATGCCACCATTTAGATGATTCACCCGACCACAAGTCCCAGAAACCCCTTTGAACCATTAGGTTATATTAAGGCCCCCGACAACAGTTGAAGTGGGGCTTTAAAATAACAGACAATTACTTCCCATATCCATCCATCCATTTGTTAAAACAAAACAAACAAAAATCAACCACGTTCAACCTACTGTGAGCAGTATCGGTTACAATTGTATTTTGGTTTCTTTGTGCCAGTTATGTTAGCTAAGAAATGTAAATTGCACCAAAACTAGTGGCTTGGAGCGGTACTCTGGTACCTAGTGAGGGCTGTTGGGGAGGGGGCTGCTTGTATGGATATGTGCGCACATGCCCATGTGGGAATTTATGTGCACATGTTTGCTCACACACATACATATACATGTACACATACACTCAAGGCAGATGTCATGCAGCAGCCAGACACTCGCCTGTGGGTCAGAAGGCCTTGGGTTCATATCCTGACGTCAGCCTCTAGTCTGGGTCTTTTGGGTTTTAATGGTAGTAACATTCTGCAAAGGATCTAATGGAAAGCTAGTGTGTTGGTTAATTTGTTGATTGCTTTACATCTTGGGATCTTCAAGGTGAAGTATTCATCCAATTTGCTGTGCCCTCTGAAGGTTGTTGTGTTCAGTTTTGTACTGCATACGTTTGTTTCCTGAGTGTAGACTTTTCAGAGATCCTCTAGGGTCAGTGCTGGTGTTACTGACATCATTTGGCTAACTGCTGTTCAAAAGGGCCCAAACCAGATGGAATAAAACCATATCAGGTGAAGTAAGTTCTCTAACCTTTTAACATATTTTGTATCCTATAGAGTTTGACAAGGCGGATGTCATGATCTATGAAGAGGTGCGTCGCATGGCACCTTTTGAACGTCCATTCTTGGTGCTTGTTGGTGCTAAAGGTGTGGGACGCAGGTCACTAAAGGAAAGATTAATCAAAGATGATCCACGAAGATTTGGAACACCAATAGCTCGTAAGTTACTAGCAGATTCTGTCTGTGTGTTTGTGTGTGTGTATATATATATATATATATATATATATATATATATATATATACTCATATATATGAGTTTCTGGGCGGAACCTTGTATGTATTACACTCATATAATCAAATGATGCAATATCCTTCTCACCGTTTATTTACCATGTAGCCAGTTTACCTTTAACATCTACTCTAATGTCCAACCTGCCAACTAAGTAAATTCAGACCAATTACCCAAAAAGTGTTTAGCCACCAAGAGGGAGTTTCTGGATTTTGTGAATCATTTGTTTTGTGTGTGCATTACTGGGGCAGTTTTTGTATATCTTCGACTGTTTCTTGGGGGCTGTGTATTACTGAGACAAATTTATGTATATCTGATTGTTCTGTATATGTATTGTTGCATTTCTGTGTTTGTATTATTGGATTCTATATATCTGTTTTTGGTTTTTATGTATATATCATTGGATTGTAAGTTTTTTGTTGGGTTTATATATGTGTTATTGTTTTTTTAATATAGGTATTGTTGAGTTTATGGTTGTATTATTGGGATTTATAAATGTATTTTTGGTTTTTATATATGTATTTTTAAATTATATGTATGTTTGATTGGTTTTTACAAATGTATTATTGAGTTTTGTGTGTGTATTATTTGGAGATATTCACTTATAATTTATTTACAATGGAAATTGTTCAATTTTTCAGACACATCCAGGGCTCCTCGAAACAAGGAAGTGGACGGCCAAGGCTACTATTTCACTGACCGTGAGACCATGGAGCGGGACATTCTGGAGAATAAATATGTGGAATATGGGGAGTTTAATGGCAACCTTTATGGGACAAGAGTGGACTCGTGCTGGGATGTGGTCAAGCAAGGAAAGATGTGTGTCCTTGATGTTAGCCCCCTGGTAAGTGGACATTATTGGCACAATAGGACTTTATATGAAAAGGGGGTGGGGAGGGGTGGGGTAACAGCCTAATCCACTATAGCGTGGCTTTTAATATAAATTTAGTTCTCTCCCTGTAGTGGGGGGGGGGAGGGGGGGATAGACCCACTACCCCTTTGCAAGCATGTCCTAAAATGTGACTCATTAGGAGTTTGCTGGGTACAGCTCACGAATCTCACTCCATCTTGCTTAGCTACGTGATTTCATATTTGTTCCCACAGGCTGCCCTATGCTCTAGGGTTGTAGGTGCTTTAAGCACATTCATCACCGATGACAGCCACACCAACCAGCGTAGAAATTCAGAAAAATATTCGACTCACGAACCGTCTCGCCTTTGGCGCTTCCCTCTGCAGAACTTCTTTGTACACAGACGCCTGCCAATTTTTTGTCACGGTGTGTATAGAAGGGGAAGGAAGGCATCTTATAACACCCCTAGAACATAAAACGGCCAGTGGAAATGAGATAAAGTGAATTCCTTAATCAAATCAGATACGCAGGGCTGAAAGGCACAGCTGGGACCGTCTGGGTATAAACCATTACACAATAGGCTTACTATATTGTATAGGGCAGATGAAGAAGAAGAAGGACTGGTGCTTTCTTTTTAGCTGACCACAAATGATGCTACGGGACAGTCCATTATTTTAGAGGGCGGTAAGAATGGGTTTTCCGTGTTTTCTGTGCTTTAGCGCGTTTCTTCCAAGGCCAAGGTTTTTGCGCATTAACCTAACTCTAACCCTAACCTAATCAAAACTTTAAGCTTAATCTACCACCCCCTGAAATATTTGACTGTCCCATGACCTGTGGATTTCCCCTGCTATGGTCGGCTAATAAGAAAGAATATTGAAGGACCACACATGTAGTTGGATAGCAGATTCTGCTTTATGCCCGTGTCTTTGTATCCCTTATGGACAGCAAAGAATAGTAACACTGGAATCTACCAAGCATGTCCTAAGAGATAGCTAAGGATGTGATGGATTTTCGGGTTGGCTTTTCCATCCCGTTTCAGCTGCAGTGCCAAACAAATAAGCAGCAGCTTTCTTGACACTTCTTCTTAGCATCATTTGCTGTAAGCCCCAGAAGAAAGTTCTGGTTGTTTGTCCACTTCTAGACTTTGGTCTTGTTCCAGAACTTTAGTTTTGCATGCACATCCATTTGACAGATCTGACTTATTTATATGCAGACTCACTATATGGGACTAAGGGCCTTATGGGAAGAGGGGGGGGGGGGGAGGGGGGGGCGGAAGAAACTTACTGCCCCTTAAAAAGCATGTCGTAAAAGGTGACTAATTAGCCATGTTTCCTTCAAATTCAGAGTATATCTGCCTGAGAGGTGAGAGACCAACAGTCTGCATACAGAAGACACATTTGTAAAACCACAGTATCAAATACATGCATATAGAAACATTTTTTAAGGTAACAGATTGCTACAACTATCTCGGAACAGTCATAATATCTGATACAAGATGCCTTGCAGAAATTAAAACAAGAATGGCAATGGTAAAAGTGGCCTTTAGCAAGATGCAAAAGATATTCACCACTATAAATGTTCTGTTGTATAGAACCTGTGTTGTTATGATGTATGTGAGTCGTGGACAAAAAGCAGACCAGTTGAAAAATATTTACTCACAACAGAGATTTTGTTTTTGAGAAGGATGCAAAGAATACCATGGAATGATAGAAAACACATAAGGCATTCTCCTCGAGACAGAAAACAATCATAAACGTATTAGAAAAATTAGATGTAGACAATCAGTGTTTTTCGGACGTGTTATGAGAAGGAATTAGTAGACTCAGGAACTTGGTACCAACTGGCAAGATTAATGGAAAGATAGTAAGGGCATTACTTGGGGATAAATACCTGGATGGCTTTTCCATATGGATGGGGTGAGATAAGAACACTGACCTGGTCCATGCTTTTGGTGATGGTGTGAGATGGCGATAACAGCCTACACTTATCAGCACGTCACATGATAATGATTTTGATTAAACCCCTGCCTCTGCTTCCAGGAACAATGCCTTTCATTACTGTTTTCTTTTTCCCTTCTAAACCATTCTGGTGTTAAATTGGGCTGTATGTTTCCTTTCTGAGATATGATGATGTTTATGTGCCAGTTTTGTATGTTTTATCAAATCTTATAAGCAGTTGGTCTTCATTTATGTCTCTAGTAAGATTAAGAAACTGACCAACAAAAAATTATATGAAAACTGTACATCTGTAGTAAATTGACTTCCCAGATTGCTTATTCTGTTGTACCACTTCCACACAGGCTTTGAAAATGTTGAAGACACAAGAGTTTATGCCTTACATTGTCTTCATCGCTGCTCCCAGTGTAGAAGCTCTCAAGGTCATGTACGAAGAGGGCCGACGATTTGCCAGGGGTGGCCGGGTAAGTAACAGACATTTCGCCAGATATTATTTGGTGCAGTGACAGGTAATTAATGTTTACCCTATCTGGCAACATAGTTTGTCTTACGAATGATAACTCTTTGCCAGGAGTGCCCATTAAATGACAAACTTTTAACCAGATTGTATTTGACCCTGAGACAAGTGACAGATAGTTACCTTATCAGTAACATAGTTTGTTCTTGGCATGCTATCCTTTTGTCAGTGGTGACCACATATATGTCAGTCTTGTCACCAGATTAAAATTCTCAAAGAGGCAAATGACTCAGTGAGCATGCTGCAGAAGATCAACGCGTGGCATGTATGGAAACAGTGGCTCCATCTGATACAACACACAGCTTTTCATAGAATCACCTAATTTTTGTCCCAGGATATGCTTGTGTGAAAGGCATTGAGAGAGCAAACAACCTGGCTGGTAGTGCGACAACAGTAATAGGCTGTCTGTGGACAGGAGAGACATCATCAGTGCCATACGAGAGTCTAAACGCTGTCAGGCTTTCAGTTTAGTGGAAAATGATTTTTCACTGGATAGACTGCATACCCTGTGTGTACCAAAAGGAGCAGCAAGACAGGAAAACCGGGGGGGGGGGGGGGGGGGGGGGGGGGGGGGGGGGGGGGGCACCTGTCATTACATCAGTCAGAACAGAATAGAGTTGTTAGTCTTAAAACACTTTGAGACATACTCAATAGGAGATCAGAGCACATATGGTAATGTCCAATGCGTGATGAATATTTACCTTACTTGGAGGTAATGATATTGTCTTATGTTGAAAAGACACTCCTGAAAGACAAGAGGAGAGACTTAGAAACATGCGTGGGATGTAGAAGTATCTAACCACACGTGGTGGTGTACCAGAACCAAAGTTCAAACCGGTCAAGATCTATCTACATGTCTCCGTGGTTGTCCTAGAAACAGGTTCCCTACTGAGAGCCTGGTCAGCCTAGATATGATCTACTTTTTTGGGGGTTTTCTTTTTTTTTTCAAATTTGAATGCTTCTGCCTGATAGGCAGGGCATTAAGTCTGAACACAGATAAGTCAGATCTGTAAAATAAAACTGTAGTCCAGAAATGGACGAACAACCAGAACTTTTGCAAAGTTACAGCTGTGTGAATTCCTAAGGTGTGCCACAAAGAGATTGATTACACACAAAAACAATTAAAATTTTTTTATCAGACAGTAGGATTTTGTGATGGTAGGATTGCTGAAGGCAACAGAAGAGGGAGAAAATGTTGAAGGGTTGAACATGGAGAATTTTCCGTGGTTCTTCTTCTTCACTTCCTATGTTGCAGCTTAGGATGTGAGAGAGATATAATGTTCTGCTTCTTGTTCTTCAGACTCTCTCAACCACAGACACATTGTACTGTTGTAGAGTTTCTCTGATTTTATCTCTCCATCTGGTTCTTGATCTACCTCATGCTCTGCGCCCTTCTCTTCTTTTGGTGTATACTTGTATAGTATGTCACAAGCCATTCTTTGTGAGCAAACCATTTGATTTGCTCTGTATGTCATTTAGAATTGATTCTGTGCGGTTTTCTCTAATGATCTCATTCCTGATTTGATCTCTTCTGGTCACTCCTGCAACCTTTTTCCAACATTTGCAGGGTTGAAGAAATTAAAACCACAAATAATGTGTCGTGGAAGGGCATGAATGCCACGCCTCTTGACATGGCACATGATGTTAATGATGTTATTCCTATTAGTATATTTTGTAGTATCTATTTTATTTCTTTTTTTTTTTCCTGTTGCCAGGGAGGACCTGTGGAGATTAAAAGTGTAAGTTTTGAATTTGTCAAAATTTTTCTGTTTGTCATGTCTAGTCAAAGTATTGATATCAGTGTGATTTATTGTTGTTTCTTTCTTTCTTTTTCTTTCTTTCTTTCTTTCTTTCTTTCTTTCTTTCTTTCTTTCTTTCTTTCTTTCTTTCTTTCTTTCTTTCTTTCTTTCTTTCTTTCTTTCTTTCTTTCTTTCTTTCCTTCTTTCTTTGTCTTCAGTTTCCTCCCAGGTGATGTGATCATCAGGTGTGTATCTGTGTGAGAGGTATAAAAAGTGCAGTGTTCATTATGACATCAAATAGATGTCACTTAGACATTAAGCGTAGCAAAGCCTAGGATATCATACTACAACATCTAGTTTGAGAATGGAGGCGGAGGTGGTCACATCAATTTTTCGCTGGCTTGGGAACCACTAGCATACATACAATGCACACACATGTTGTGATTGTAAGTCTAACAAAGTATGCTGAGAAAGACATGCTCCGTTCAAAGTGGCAAGCATAACTTCTGAAGTCCCTGGTAGTTATGGTTAGGGTGGTAGTTGTGGATACAGTAGTAGTTGCAGATACAGTGGTGGTTGCGGATACGTAAGTTAATTATGGATACAGTAGTTGCTGTTGATACATTAGCAGTTGTGGATATATTACCATTGTGGATACAGTAGTAGCTGTGAATCTTGTAGTAGTTGTGGATGCACTAGTAGCTGCTGATGAACTAGTAGTTGTAGATGCTCTAGAGGTTGTAGGTAAAGTACTATTTGTTGATACATTGGTCATTTTTGCTATTGTTATTGTTTGATAAAACTGCTGATTGTTAAGTCTGGCAATCTCTCTGGCAAACCTCTACACCACAAGGTGGAAGAGGAGCGACTAAAAAAAAAAGTAAATGATGTTTCATGATTTTCTTTCTATTCAGGAGGATGACTTTATCAAAACTGTGAAAGAGAGTGCACAGATAGAAAAGCAGTATGGCAGCTACTTTGACGAAATCATCGTCAATGATAACTTTGAAGAAACTTACCGCCTCCTCCGCAAGTCTTTAAATGACATGAGAACCAAGGAGCAGTGGGTGCCTGTCAACTGGGTTCACTAAACCCAAGTATGTGATGTTGGTTTGTTGAGTTACCTGTGTTCTGACTGAGCAGTTTGAAAAACATGTATGCAGTGATATATGCAGTGATAGTTTTTTTTTTGAATGAAGCTCATTAATACAACATGTGAAAGTTAGTTATGCCATCATAAACTCAGAAGTTTATAATCGGTTCTTCCATGCTTGTTCATTAAAGTGCTGATAGTTCATTGTTTCTGCCAAATTAGTTTACAACTTAATGATCTATTCTTCCAGATAATGTGTTCAAAAACTTTAAAGCAGTTGCTGCTCCTTGATTAATTTGAGTGACCATAGCTTATTAATTTAAAACTTTAATTAAGGCAATAATAGATTGATTTTGACCACTATAAAAGACTAGACATTATTTACACACAAAAAACTTACTGGAAGGAAGAATTGAAAGCAGAGGTAAACAGCAACAGAAAAAATGAAGACAACTTCAAGACGTGAATGATAAGTAGTGTGTCGGGGCTTACATCAAGGCTTGTGAGACTGCAGTTGTAGGAGATGCACTTAAGCCACCTTTTACTGTGGAGAGCTGCTTGATGATTGGCTGAGAAAGTATAAACAGGTAATTCTGCTCTGATGATTGGCTGAGAAAGTATATAAAGTTAATTCTGCCCTGGTGATTGGCTGAGAAAGTATAAACAGTTAATTCTGCTCTGATGATTGGCTGAGAAAGTATAAACAGTTAATTCTGCTCTGATGATTGGCTGAGAAAGTATAAACAGGTAATTCTGCTCTTGAAACAAACAAATATAAAGTTGAAGCGAATTAAGTAGTCAAGTTAAATATTAGGTTTTGAACAATGCCTAGAGAACAATTGACTTTTTTGTTTAAACTAACTTGCAGTGAGTAGCTCAGTATTCATTGTAAAATTTGTTAGCAAATAATTATTTATAATAATTGTTCATTAATTTTTGAAATAAAGTTACAGGATAAGTTGCATCTAAAGTTAACAAATTTAGGATAAGCTGACTTTTATTTTTTTCATCAGCTCTTTCACTCTCAGTCCACAACTCCAATGCCTCAGTTCAAATTTCTGATTGTTCATTGTCCATGTATTTGACCAGTTTATCTAAAAACTTCAGTAATAACTGTAAAAACAGAAATAGCTTAAATAAGGCTGCTGTTGAATCTTTTTGTCTTGTTTGCCCTCCATAAGATCCACCTCCAGTTCACCAACTTGTTGTCAAGAATAACATTCCAAAATGATCATAACCTTCTCTATATGTTAATGAAAGTCAATGTTTATTTTACCTTTATTGTCTGCGTGTTTGAACAGATGTCGTGTATTTAATTTCTTACGTTGTTTTTTTCTGTATATATACTAAATTAGCAGTCCTTGAATGAAAAATGATGGTTGCAAATCCATTGATTATTATGAATGATGTTATTTATGTTCCTTAGAATTCTCCAGTTTTCAAATATGTATGTCACAAATCTTCTTCTTCTTTTTCTTGACATTCAGTTTAATATAACTAAGTGAATGAAAAAAAAAGTTTTTTAATTGAGTGTCAGTTACAGATCCTAAATAGTTGCTGTAGCTAACCCTGCACACTTTGCTCTTGAGGCCAGGTTTCTCTTTATAGTTGTAAGTATAGTGATCAGGCCTGCTGAACGTGCTCAAATGTTTGTGGACCCATCTGACATGCTCACTGTGGAGACTGTAAAGTCTGTATTTTATGTGGAGGTAAGCTGCAGTGTCCTGTTCTTTGATGATGAATTGCTGTACAGGTGTGTGTTGTTTTCTGTTGAATCTGCTGATGTGATCTTGTGAATGTTTACTGTTGGTTTGTTTCCTCAACGGTTCCTTGTATTTCCCTTTGATAAGTGATTTGATTTGATGAATAGGTGTTTTGTTTTTCCTTTGATCCATTCTTTGCAAGTCTGTCCGCCAACACATTTTCTGGTGTGTCACAGTGGACACTGAAGAACGGTTTGTTTTCTGAGAGTTTATTTAGCTGACAGATCATTTCTCCGTCTCTGTGTTGTCTTGTGGATCCTTGTGAGTCCCCTGGAGAACTGATATGCAGTCACACATGAAAACAGCTCTTCTGTTTCAGTTATTTATGTCATTTATCGCTCCTCAGTTTTATTTTTGAGTGATGGCTACATAGAAAAAAAGGAGAATCAAGATTGTGGAGTGACAAAAAGGCCTATGCCAACATGTATGTAATGTGAAGCACACCGAAAGGGAGAAAACAAATGTTACTTATAATACAGGGAATCATTCCATATGTGCATTTATGTAGATTTGTAATGTCTTATTTTATCCAATAAAATATAATTTTATAAATACTAGTTTTACAATTATTATTGTTTTAAATTGTATGCAATTGTTTATTTAAATGTTCCTATTAACTAAATGTGCTTGTGCTTTTTTGATAACATTAAAGGATTTGATAAAGTGAAACATGAAGAAATTATTAGAATTTTGGAAACTTTACAGATTGATGGTAAAGATCTGAGAGTAATAAAAAACATTTACTGGCAACAAGAAGCAGCCATAAGGATAGACAACCAGTTTGGAACTTTCAAAACATTAAACAAGGCGTTAGACAGGGATGTTTACTGTCACCTGATTTATTCATTTTGTACAGTGAAATAATAATTAGATCCATACATGGTTTACCAGGAATAGTGGTTGGTGGGCAAATTGTTAACAACCTGTGATATGCTGACAGTATAGTTTTGATCACTGAAAATAAAACACAACTGCAAGAAATGTTGGATGTAATTGTAACGGAAAGTGAAAACAAGGATGTTAGTTTGAACAGCAGAAAAACAGAGGTAAGGGTAATTAATAAGAAAACTGACCGTCCAAAATGCTGCATCAAAGTAAATAGGACAAATCTCAAGCAAGATAAGTTTAAGTACTTGGATACCCTGATAATCAGATGGAAGTTGTATTAAGGAAGTTAAATGTCAAATAGTTCAAGCAAAGGCAGCATTTTACAAAATGAAGAATATTTTATGCAATATTTCTTTGTCAGTTGAGATAAGAAAGAGAATCTTAAAAGTTATATAATTCCTGTATTAATATATGGTTGTGAATCATGGACACTTAGTAAATTAGTGAAAATTCTTTTGGAATCTGAGAAGATGTGGTTTTATAGAATAACCTGGACAGATACAAAGAGTAATGAAGTCGTCTCAGACTGACTCACGAAGCGAACTGATTAACCACATCAGAAAGAGACAGTCTACAGTCTTTGGTCATGTGATGAGAAGAAGAAAACTGGAGTACATCATGACAGTAGGAAAGTTGGAGGGGAAGAGAGGCAGAGGGAGACTGAGATAACAGATGCTGGACAGTTTGACATCAAGGCAAGATCATTTGTGTCAAGAGTTGCTTGAAAGTACACGAGACAAAAATTTTTGGATAGACATGACTACCAACGCCACACCGCATTGACCATAAAAAGATTAACTAGATGTTACATGCAGCATGTAATTACGTTTTCGTATATCCTGTTAACTGTTACATAAAGGTATCATCTATTCATATTCACCAATTGACTGAATGTTATATATAGTCACCTTTTCATATTTCCAAGTTAATTTACTTTCAAAGTAATATCTATTTATATTTTCCCAATGAACCAACTGTTAAATTCACTTATCTGTTCATAGTTCCATATAACCCAGCAGTTACCTGCAGTTATCTATTCATATTGCTCTGTCGGCTGACATTTATTTTAAATATTTTCAGCATTTGATATCTGGTTTAGTTTTGATTGATTCCGACCAGGGATCCTTATAATTGCACAAGGATATGGCTCTAGTCTTTTTCCACAGACTTCTATCTTGTCTGGAGGGAACGGGAGAGGGGGAAATAGTCAGGGCATCTGGCAGACACTCGACACTTAAAAAAAAGCACAATGGACTTATAGTAAAACTACTACTGGTTATCATCAAGACTGAAACTGCGATAGCTGCTTCAAATGTTAGAGGTAGAGGAATGTCTAGAGTGCTTTGATGTTCCGGCTTGAACAAATATTGGCAAAACTCTGATCTCACTAAACATATAACATGCCTTAACAAATAGAGACAGTTAAACTATACGAAGAATATAAAATAATACCATTAAACATCTTCTTTACTTGCTCCAGTAACTTAATCAGCAGGTTTTTTAAAATTGTTTTGGGGGGTTGGGGGTGTAAGGGCCAACTATGTGCACTTTCTAATGTGTTGTACAAGCTTGTCTTTATTTCCCTAAAGTTGTTTTGTTTTTGATGCCTTTGTTCCATATTCTGCGTGGTCGACCCATTGCCAGGAGTGAGTGAGTTAAACATTTCACCAAATACAGCAGGCTGACTTTTAAAGGCGATATTCATGTATGGTCCTTGAATGTTATAAATAATCTTCTTTTTCTTCAGCATTCCGAACCCTTGAGGTTCCCTGCTGCCTCGTTATAAATAATAATGTTAGAAGTATCCAAATGACTCTTGGTGGAGACATTTTCTCTAGCCCTGACATATACAGTTAGACATGTTTAATTACCATTCTCCATCTTCCTTCCCCCTTGCATGTAAAAGAGCAGTTCGCGTGTTGTATTCTGGTTTACAGCCAGAGCTTTTTTTGTGTGAAATAGATGGCACTTCTCACAATGGAGGGTCTAAACAAATTGTGTGTGTATTCACCAGAAAGTGTGTCTTACAGTAGGCAAGAATAACAATTCTCTGTTTACAGCCAGAGCTTTTTTTGTGTGAAATAGATGGCACTTCTCACAATGGAGGGTCTAAACAAATTGTGTGTGTATTCACCAGAAAGTGTGTCTTACAGTAGGCAAGAATAACAATTCTCTGTTTACAGCCAGAGCTTTTTTTGTGTGAAATAGATGGCACTTCTCACAATGGAGGGTCTAAACAAATTGTGTGTGTATTCACCAGAAAGTGTGTCTTACAGTAGGCAAGAATAACAATTCTCTGTTTACAGCCAGGCTATGATATCTCTGTCCTTCAGACCAACACACCCAGTTTCAGCAGTGGGTCTGTTCTTTTTCCCATCACCAAAATCTGGCCCTGGAGCTGACACAGGAAATTTGCCATTCTAAATCTCTGAATCATTTCAATACTAGTGCATGATGTGAGGCTTTGAATGTTTTCTGGTCACAGTCACAATAACAGTGTATGTCTAATGTTACATTTTCTTCGCTTATTCCACACATATTTTGTTTATGAATTTGGATCATATATTCTGTATATTTTGAGAAATTATGAAGCAGATATATATATATTGTGAGACGTGAAATGAATGTATACTTTTATGTGTATCTTGATCACCTTATTGTGATGTTCTTTTGTGTTGAAATGGGTCTTACATTGTATTTGAGGTTTTATTTTGTTTTTATTCCAGGCAAACCTGAGAATATGTGAATTCATTACAATTTCCATCCATTAGTTCTGTTTACAAGTGTAAGCTTCATGTTTATTCAAAGAAATTGTTTGTCTTGAACACTTTGTATTTATAATATTACTTTAATTTCTATCAGGATGAATGCATGTGTGAGAGAGAGAGAACAAAATAAAATGGTTAGCCCGCTTATTGAGAATGCCTTTCACCGTCATACCATACAATATTAACACAAGACTTATATCAAAAGAAGGAAAAAGGAACATGTGAGAGACCAAGAATACGATGGAAATATAACATCAGAGTAACTCTACAACGAGACGGTATGTCTGTGCTCGGTGTGACCGGAAAAGCAAGAGACAGACAGAATCTTTTACAGTGGAACCTTGCTTAATGAGCATAATTCGTTCCAGAATCATACTCGTTAAGCGAAACACTTGTTATGCGAAACAAGTTTTCTCAAATAAATTAATGTAAAATACGAAAATGCGTTCCATGCCAAAAAAAATACTCACAAATGCAACACAGTATTATCATTAAATAAATTTGCAACGTGCATAGCCACTTCATTATTAGTGTGCAACAGTTTGCCATGCTTTTAGCATTTCTCTCATTTCCCCAGAAGATTGTTGCTTTTCTGTTTCCTCCTCCCCCTCTGACAAACTTTCCTCCAAAACCTCTTGCTGTAAAACACAATGCAACTCCATAAGCTCTTGGGTGGTCAGCTCTTGGCTGTGCTCTTCCACAAGCTCTTCGATATCACTGTTATCCACCTACAATCCTATGATAGTGGCCAAAGTCAATATTGTTGACTACAGGTTCCACAGGTACTGTCTCCAACCCCTCAAAGTCACAAATCAACAACGCTCTCCGGCAAAAGCTTCTTCCAATCAGAAGTTAGAGTTCTCTTGGTAACCCCTTCCCCCGCCTTGTCGATTAACTTGAGGCAGGCAATGATGTGGAAGTGATTTTTTCCAAAACTCTTTGAGAGTGAGGTTGGTCCCTTCAGTCACCTGAAAACAATGCTCGAAGAGTGCTTTAGTGTAGAGCTTCTTAAAGTTAGAAATAACTTGCTTGTCCATGAGCTGGAGTAAGGGAGTGGTGTTGAGAGGCAGAAACTGGATCGTGATTAACTTAAATTCTTCAGAGAGGTCATCTTTTAGGCCTGGAGGATTCATGTACATATATCACAAGTTTGAGAAAATGAGTGATCACAAGCGACACTATGATGTTACTGGAACGAGTGCTAGACACAGACTGATGTAACATGCGCACAATTCAGGACTTCCCCTCTCCTTGCCACTTGTTATTCGAAACATCGCTCGTTTAGCAAGTCATTCTTTTTACAATTTGTTTTGCTTGTTATGCGAATTACTCGTTATGAGAGATGCTCGTTAAGCGAGGTTTTATTGTAACTCCATCGACACTGGAAGCAGTAAAAGAGGAAGTGAAGAACAAGATCTGCATACAAATTTTAGTATTTCATGTTGCCTTTCTTAGCTGGTGGATCAGTGGCTTCTAGCTCTCAAACAGTAGTAAGAGAGTTACACTGTGGAAAAGATTGATGTCTCATTATGAAATAGTCTTAAAAAAACAGTGGTGGATGCATGTATCCACTGCACCAAACCTCTATTATGGAGGCTGCATGTTCTTTTTTATGTTCTTAATGTGCCGAATATCACATTTGTCATAGAATATCTAAAAGAATAAAAAATGGGTGCCCAAAAACAACATAGAGACGAACGATGGAGAGTGACCTGAATGCGGCATCTCTGACATGGAAAACAGCACTGAAGATTGCACAGGACAGGAGAGCATGGAAAGTCATCTTTGAAGCCTCATGTGCCACCATGGAAAGTCGTCTTTGAAGCCTCATGTGCCACCAGGCATAAAGAGAATTGATGATGATCTGAAAGAATCTATATCGTTTCTCAGTTCATTTTCTTTTTCTTCTTCTTTCCCTTTCCCTTCCTGCTCATTCTCTTCTCCATTTTTATCTAATTTTTCTCATGTTCCTCTTCTTTCTTTCTTTCTTTCTTTCTTTCTTTCTTTCTTTCTTTCTTTCTTTCTTTCTTTCTTTCTTTCTTTCTTTCTTTCTTTCTTTCTTTCTTTCTTTCTCTCTTTCTTTCTCTCTTTCTTTCTTTCTTTCTTTCTTTCTTTCTTTTGTAAATACATCCTTCACCCTATCTTCTAGGTCTCCCTCTACAGTTTGGTGTTTCTGTTGTCATGTGTACGCTTTCGCTGCTGGCATCCTTGGATTCATTCCCTCATTTCTGGTCACAGTCACAATTACAGTGTATGTCTAATGTTACATTTTCTTCGCTTATTCCACACATATTTTGTTTATGAATTTGGATCATATATTCTGTATATTTTGAGAAATTTCCGACTTCTCGATGTTTCTCAGTTGATTTACCAATGAGTTTTGTTCCAGTAGTTCATTTCTCACAGGATTTTATCTGGTTTTGTTGATCTCTTTTCTCAAACGTCGGCATCTGTGGCTTAAGCGTTGCGAACATGCTTCGTAATGCCAGTGTGCCGTGTTCGATCCCTGCAGCGGACGATTTGCCTTGCACTGGTTTTGATAGTGGCAGGGAGAGCTGACCGGTCTGGAGCAATGGCAGGCTACTGAACGTAAAATGTACCGAGAAAACCCACAACAGTCAATAAATGCAGGGGTTGCTTATGCAACGTCCTGTAAAGGATATGCAACTAACTTTCTCAAACATCTCATTTCACAAGTGGTTAGTTTATCTGTCTCGTGAATTATCAAAACAAATGTATCTTTACAATTTTTAAAATAGTTACAAGAAAGTTTTGAAGCAAGTGCTTTAAATAAAAAATAACCACTATTAACAATCACGGGGAGTTGTGGTAGTGTAATGGCTAGACGTTCGCCTACCAACCCATAGGTCTTGGGTTCAAATTTACACCAGATGAGTTTCTCTGAGGAGAATGCTCTGGAACCAACTGCCGCAGTGAACAAATACGCTAGACGCAGAGCAGGGAAGTCCTATGCAGAATAAGAACAGCCAGTACCTCATTTTTAATTCACACAAACAACGGAAAACTGAGAGTTTTTGGGAAAGTCAAATATTTTAGGGCTGTTATGGGTTAGGGTTAGGATCTTTGTCAGCCCTGACCGCTTCAGAGACACTGACTGTAACCCTAACCCCAACCCACACCTAGAATATTGCACTTTTGGATTTCCTGTGTTTGGGGTGAATTATAAATAAAGTACCGAATAACCTAAGGATAAAGACTAACTTGTACAATGCATTGACAAGAGGACACAGAAGGTCATTACCTCCTCCCCCACCCTCACCCCTTTCCCCTTTTTTGTTCCCCTCTCCCTTCAGTAAAGTAACTAGATGAATTTAAGAAGCAGTGTAATTTCATTTTTATTTCGTCTTCTTCAGACAGCGTTAAAATATCAACAGTTTATGATCTAACGATCTCAACAACAACAACAACAACAACAACAACAACAACAACAAATCCGCCTAAACAGGGATTAACAATTCCCGTCTTCAGTATGCTTTCTACTGGGTCGTTTTGTTTTGCTTTGTTTTTGAAACAGTCAAGCCAAACAGCACAGGCTTGCGGTAAGAGTGCCCTAGTGAAAAGATATCAGTCACGAATACAAGAAAAGTAGATTGTCCTGTATGAGCCAAACGGACTACACGCAAAATTGTCTGTTTTCATGAACGGATCAGTCTAGTTTTTAACCAACATGCCACTGATTATAATTATTCAAGGACATGCAGCGGGATCAATGATTGTATCATTGTCAACAAATGTGGCGGGATAGACGACGGGACTTGGAATTCAACAGACTGTTAATAACAGCAGGTAGGACAATAATTTAGTCGAATTTAAATGTTTCACTTGGCGATTGTTTTTCTGTCTGGACTGAATTGTTATTTGTGTTCTCCGAATATAAAAGTAATCGATCTTTTTCTACGTGTTTAGGCTAATTGTGCGTATAGGGCTATACCTATATTTTATAGTCGCTTGGGTTGCCCCGTGCGCTAGCTCAGTTAAATCAGCCTACGCGGCGGCCGGGTGACAAACTCTTTGTGGTCTGAATTCACGCTCTGGGGTAGACAGAAAAGCCACATGTATCTATCACGGATTTCAAGGCCGAAGAGTTGCCATATCCATAGTGCCGAGCCAAATGATTTACAGCTAAAGGTTTCTTGATCAATTAAAAAATGAAAAAAAAAAAAAAAAAAGAAGTTCGGTGGTTGATATGGCCAACATCAAACCGGCCTCCTTTACTTCCAAGTACCTGGTACCTATTTTAGGCTGGGTTGAACTAAAACCCATCTCGAGGCGTATTTGAGACCACGACCTTCTGGTCCGCAGTCGAATGTGTTAACTTTTCATCGTGGTTGTAAACGAAAGGTGAAAATACTGGGGATGGATAAAATAAGTAATAAAAATGTCTTGAGTAAAATTGGAAAATGGGGAGGAGGGAGGTGGGGGAGGGAGAAGGTATGAAGAGAAGAAGCTCCAGGGGGGGGGGGGGGGTGTCAAACAAATTTAGAAATTAATGTGTCAGTACTTTTAATAATCCGTTATACTAAAAGTTTTCTTCTAGTTTAATTATAAATAAAATATTTTTTTCAAACTATTTAAAAAACAAAAGGCCAAGGACATGTTTGTCTTCTTGAGTAGTTTACACACCTACCGTTCAAAATGTAATTGATATGAGGGCAGACGTGCATTTATTTATAGATTAAGAACACATTCCTCCTTCCTTTGATCACATTTTATTATGGGGTGGAGGGTGGGGGTCTTGCCATATCTCAGTTTGGGGGAGGGGGGAAGGACGTCACCTGAAAAAGGCTGGGGACCACTGATCTAACGGAATACACAGGATAAAGTGGAGTAGACTGTGAGCCCTGTGTGACATATAATGGTACGACAGAAAGAAAATTCAACAGAAAGAATATTATGATTTTAGAAAGTTGAGAAGGGAACTTCCAACAAACATTACTTATTTGAGTGTGTAGGGTGCGTCGACCTCATGCCACCCCCCCCCCTCCCTCCACCACCGGCAGCGTGCAAACCATTGGGCTGCCCGATGTTTGTTGTTAAATATTACGCAAAGGGCCGCTATCTCACTGAGAACACAAAGCGAGACCCACATTTATATTTTTTTAAATAGATCAGTCGACACTTGATAGATTGTTCGCCGGCTGTAAACTCTAGCTAAAATGTTTGGTTGTTCGTCCTCTTCTGAACTTAGTCTTGTCCCAGAACTTGAGTTCTGCGTGCACATCCGTTTTACGAAGTGGTTTATTTGTTTACAGACTATTGGTTCCTCACCTCTCAGACAAATACCCCCCAGTTCGAAAAAATCTTGTTAGGTGGTGTTAACATAGAGCCAATTGATTTTTTGCTTCCCTTGAAATTTCCCATTGCGTATTTTCAACAGAATTGTCATGGGAGGTCTAAAAAGGTTAGTTGCGTATCCTTTACAAGACGTTGCAGAACCAAACCCAGCAGCCCCTGGCTGTTGTGTTGTTTCTCTAGGCAATTTACATCCAGTAGTTTGTCATTGCCTACTGGACGGTCGGGTCACTGATACCACTGTCGAAACCAACGGAAGGCGAATGGCCCGCAGCTGGGATCGAACCCGGCATCCCGGCATTACGAAGCGTTCGCATCGACTTAGCCACAGAGCCGACTCTGGGAGGTCTAGATGGGTTATAAATATTCATCCTGGTGCCGATTTGAAGCTAAGACCTCCAGAACGGCATTCATACATCTTGTTGCTGCTTTACCCAAGCTCCCCAACATAATATAGTTAAATAGTTTGTACGTTTAAAAAAAATGTTTTTCTCCAGGTTTGCAGTCCATAGGATTAACATTTCAGGGATGAGAATCACACCAGTATAGACTCAGGAAACTACTTTAAACCGTATAGTTAGATATCACAGTTAAACTGGAACACCACAAACCAGTTACGAAGTAACCTTTCTTCTTCTTCTTCGCGTTCACCGGCTGTAAACTCCGGCGATAAGTTCTGGTTGTTCAACCATATCTGGACTTAAGAATTTTTTCACAACCTGAGTCACGTACGCACATCCGTTTTACAAATCTGACTTATTTGTAAACAGGCTGTTGGTTATTTGCCTCTCAGGCAGGTGCACTCCGCCTTTCAAGGAAGCCCCCAATTAGTCGACTCTTTCGACATGATTGTTGGGGAGGCAGTGGGTGTGTCTTGTTTTCCCCACAGTAGAGCCCAAGAACCCTCACGGGGCACGAAGTCACTGTAGTCCAGTGTGTATGGGTCTGGATGCGTTCCTGAGTTGTCAGGGAAGTTTGACTAGTGCAGTTGTCACGAACTATGCATTTTATTACTTTTATTCTTAGTCCTGACAGAAAATAATATCTTTACCACTTACGAGGATCGAACCCAGGTCTCTTCATAAGAGTTCAGCTCCTTTAACACTTGACCAACTGCTTAAAGATTATCAGTATTAAAAAGTTCTTTCGAGAAGTTAACCCAGTCAACAAATGCTTGCTAAAATCGGATGAGTCGGCCAAAAAGCGCAGCTATCGTAGTTTTTCTGTAAAGAAATACAACGCAATTACGCTACTCTTACCAACAAAAAGAAGAAAAATCCAGTGACCATAAAGGGTGTTAATCAAAACTTTCGCATGTTAGATATATTACTGGCTGCTTCCCTTGCATCGCATTTTTAGCCGTTTGTCTCTATCAGTTCTTGTCCTTACTCACATGTTTGTTTGTTTGTTTATTCAACGGATCAACATCATGGCACACGGGTGTTACCCTAAAGTGCTCCTTTCTTCTTCTAACTCAAGCCTAAGTCTGAAAAATCTCAGCGCAGTGCACGAACTCCGTTGCTCCGACAAGGATCCTGAACTATTTTGGGTAGATTTTCAACTCCAAATTTTGCTCAAACAGCGCCGCTAGGCTACTCTTTACGATTTCCAACTGCTAATTTATTTTTTACGTGCACAACAATACACACGGGCGTCCGGTCTTACTACGCAGAGACCAGGGGGAAATGGCTAGAAGTTCACTGGAAAAAGTCACAGCCTTCACCGGTGCCTGAACCCGGGACCTCTAGCACTTGAGGCATACACCATGCCTCGAGACCACGCAGACCTCCCACACCCCTTCCCACCTTACTCACACAGAACTGCAGGCTACTCCTAGTTGTTGTAGCCGTTACGGATGTTCTAATCATAACTTATTTAATGGTTAAACGGGGAATCTGGAGACTTACAAAAACAAAGTCCTAGGATGGTATGGTACAGATTTAAGTATCAGCCAGACAGCGACAAACGGATCTATCTATCTATCTATCTATCTATCTATCTATCTATCTATCTATCTATCTATCTATCTATCTATCTATCTATCTATCTATCTATCTATCTATCTATCTATCTATCTATCTATCTATCTATCTATCTATCTATCTATCTATCTATCTATCTATCTATCTATCTATCTATCTATCTATCTATCTATCTATCTATCTATCTATCTATCTATCTATCTATCTATCTATCTAT
Source organism: Candidula unifasciata (assembly GCA_905116865.2). Classification (NCBI taxonomy): domain Eukaryota; kingdom Metazoa; phylum Mollusca; class Gastropoda; order Stylommatophora; family Geomitridae; genus Candidula; species Candidula unifasciata. The sequence goes on from CAJHNH020000156.1 coordinate 100,728, forward strand.
CTATCTATCTATCTATCTATCTATCTATCTATCTATCTATCTATCTATCTATCTATCTATCTATCTATCTATCTATCTATCTATCTATCTATCTATCTATCTATCTATCTATCTATCTATCTATCTATCTATCTATCTATCTATCTATCTATCTATCTATCTATCTATCTATCTATCTATCTATCTATCTATCTATCTATCTATCTATCTATCTATCTATCTATCTATCTATCTATCTATCTATCTATCTATCTATCTATCTATCTATCTATCTCTCTGTCTGTCTGTCTGTCTGTCTGTCTGTCTGTCTGTCTGTCTGTCTGTCTGTCTGTCTGTCTGTCTGTCTGTCTGTCTGTCTGTCTGTCTGTCTGTCTGTCTGTCTGTCTGTCTGTCTGTCTGTCTGTCTGTCTGTCTGTCTGTCTGTCTGTCTGTCTGTCTGTCTGTCTGTCTGTCTGTCTGTCTGTCTCTCTCTCTCTCTCTCTCTCTCTCTCTGTCGGTCGGTCGGTCGGTCGGTCGGTCGGTCGGTCGGTCGGTCGGTCGGTCGGTCGGTCGGTCGGTCGGTCGGTCGGTCGGTCGGTCGGTCGGTCGGTCGGTCGGTCGGTCGGTCGGTCGGTCGGTCGTCGGTCGGTCGGTCGGTCGGTCGGTCGGTCGGTCGGTCGGTCGGTCGGTCGGTCGGTCGGTCGGTCGGTCGGTCGGTCGGTCGGTCGGTCGGTCGGTCGGTCGGTCGGTCGGTCGGTCTGTCTGTCTGTCTGTCTGTCTGTCTGTCTGTCTATCTCTCTCTCTCTCTCTCTCTCTCTCTCTCTCTCTCTCTCTCTCTCTCTCTCTCTGTCGGTCGGTCGGTCGGTCGGTCGGTCGGTCGGTCGGTCGGTCGGTCGGTCGGTCGGTCGGTCGGTCGGTCGGTCGGTCGGTCGGTCTGTCTGTCTGTCTGTCTGTCTAATCTATCTAATCTATCTAATCTATCTATCTATCTATCTATCTATCTATCTATCTATCTATCTATCTATCTATCTATCTATCTATCTATCTATCTATCTATCTATCTATCTATCTATCTATCTATCTATCTATCTATCTATCTATCTATCTATCTATCTATCTATCTATCTATCTATCTATCTATCTATCTATCTATCTATCTATCTATCTATCTATCTATCTATCTATCTATCTATCTATCTATCTATCTATCTATCTATCTATCTATCTATCTATCTATCTATCTATCTATCTATCTATCTATCTATCTATCTATCTATCTATCTATCTATCTATCTATCTATCTATCTATCTATCTATCTATCTATCTATCTATCTATCTATCTATCTATCTATCTATCTATCTATCTATCTATCTATCTATCTATCTATCTATCTATCTATCTATCTATCTATCTATCTATCTATCTATCTATCTATCTATCTATCTATCTATCTATCTATCTATCTATCTATCTATCTATCTATCTATCTATCTATCTATCTATCTATCTATCTATCTATCTATCTATCTATCTATCTATCTATCTATCTATCTATCTATCTATCTATCTATCTATCTATCTATCTATCTATCTATCTATCTATCTATCTATCTATCTATCTATCTATCTATCTATCTATCTATCTATCTATCTATCTATCTATCTATCTATCTATCTATCTATCTATCTATCTATCTATCTATCTATCTATCTATCTATCTATCTATCTATCTATCTATCTATCTATCTATCTATCTATCTATCTATCTATCTATCTATCTATCTATCTATCTATCTATCTATCTATCTATCTATCTATCTATCTATCTATCTATCTATCTATCTATCTATCTATCTATCTATCTATCTATCTATCTATCTATCTATCTATCTATCTATCTATCTATCTATCTATCTATCTATCTATCTATCTATCTATCTATCTATCTATCTATCTATCTATCTATCTATCTATCTATCTATCTATCTATCTATCTATCTATCTATCTATCTATCTATCTATCTATCTATCTATCTGGATTACTCTGTCTCCGTCCACCCATCCATCTGTCTGTCTGTCTGTCTGTCTGTGTCTCTTCCCCTCTTCCTCGACGTTCAAACATCTAGACAATGAGTATAGTCCTGTTGACACTGAAGTACTTACAACCCCATGAAGAAATATTACCAACCCTAGTCAAAACCGACCTGCGCTGTATTGAGTCATATACAGCGGATATCATAATATCCCTCTCTAACATCATGCGGGTCGCCTTTACTTTCCATGACATTGCTCTAGATCCCTAGACCCACTGTTCAGAGGTGAGCGTCAGGCCACTGCCCTACATAGATTCTTGTGCGGAATATACTGAGCTGGAAAAATTATTCAGAAATACTAAGGGCATTAAATAGGATTGTTTTTGGCCTTTTAATATATTACCTGTTGCTTCCCTTGCATAAAATATTTTGACTTGGGCTTTGTCACGCCCATCTTGAGCTATTTCTATTATTAGGATGGATTTTTTTACCCCACCAGGACATCACACAAGCGATAAACACCCGATGACACAAAGTGCCACCATGCGGATGAGGATCACCGTGGAGAGGTCCCAGAAACCGCGTTCAGACATTTGGCCATAATGATGACCTGCCTATATTGCGGCCCCTGGCAAAAGCCAGAGTGGGGCTTCAAATAACAAAAAAATAACGTCCTAAGAAGGACGAAAATATCAGTTTAATTTCTATTATTAGAGATGGCAGTGGGCTTTGTAAGGTAAGAGTTTTTAACTTCTTCAGATTTTTATATGTTGACTGTATGTTAAATGCTGAATTTTGAATTGACATCATAGCATTGAGGAGACTCTAGTAAGCGCTCCGTTCCAGCTTCAGCAGCAAGCAAGTTCCAGTTCTGATGCTTCCAGTAACTGTCTGATTGTACATCCGTCTTGCCTTTCACTTGAGTGTTGAGCGTCGGCGAAATACCCTGGTAATTCCCCGACGCGCTGTTGTGCTTAGACTGTAATGATCTGTTTGTGCCTCCGCACTGTTCACCCGCTTCCAAAGGGCTCACACAACATCTAGCTTGTCATAGATCAATTCATCACCAAGTAGTGCTGAACCGGCCAGTCTATCTGCTTGCTCGTTTCCCAGCAAACTAGCATACCCTTAGGAAAATATCCAAAGGTCGCTAACCACCCGGGACCTCTGAAGCGATGCTTGCCACTCTGCACGGAGCATGCCTTATCTTCACCTTTCTTAACATAATCTGTGAGTTAGTTACTGCATGTGTGTACAGCTGGTTCCCAATCCAGCGAAAGGCAGCAGTGACTGCCTCCACCTCTATTCTCAAACTAGAAGTTGCGATTTTTGTTCCATCACAAATGAGTCACTTTGTCAAACCAATCGGTTAGGTGCCGTCTCCACAATGAATGTTTGCTTCACTGAATTTCCTACACTCTGGTCATTGCAGTCAGTTGTTGTTTTTTTTTTTTTAATTTTCGTTTTTTTATTCTTCAAATCTGTCGATGTTATCCTCCTATCTGAATCGCTGTCTACCTTTTACTTGCTTGCCTTCAACTTTTTCCTCGATTTAAGTTTTTATAAGACTGGTATTTATTTTATTTTGGCCACATTATTTCACACCATCCTAAACAATTTGTTATTTCAACACATTTATTTTCTTTCTTAGTCGTTTTCAGGATCACAGCCTTTGATTATTTACTCCACGAATACGACATATTCCTCTGTATATGCAAATGTCTCTGTGCCATTTGGCAGAGCTACGTACACACAATATCTGGATATTTATGATGGTAATGAGTTGTTAATCTCACTAGATATTTACATTGTTCTCATGTTAAACACACTTGGCAATTTCCAGGGCTGAAATTTCTGAAGATAAAAATACTGGTACTCACCATAAAGTGGGGGAAAAAAGATACCGGTATCCGCCACAACGTTTTTTTTAAAGGTACCGGTACGCACTACAAAGTATTTTTGTAAAAGTGATTTTACTCACCACAAAGTTTTTTTTTTTTTTTTTGAATGGGACCGGTACTCACTACAAAGTAGTTTTGTAAAAGTGCTTTTACTCACCACAAAGTGTTTTTAAAAAAGGGGTCAATACTTACTACAAGGTATTTTTGTAAAAGTGCTTTTACTCACCACAAAGTGTTTTTTTTTAAAAGGGGCCGGTACTCACTACAAAGTATTTTTCTAAAAGTGCTTTTACTTACCAAAAAGTTTGTTTTTTTAAGGGGCCGGTACTCACTACAAAGTATTTTTGTAAAAGTGCTTTACTCACCACAAAGTGTTTTTTTCCCCTTAAGATGCCGGTACTCACCACAGAGTATCTATTACGGTTAGAAAAATAAGTTACTTGCGTGTCTTTTCCGGCATTGTTCTGCAACTGACATGCCACCGCCCACTTGTGAACCGCGGGAAGATCTAGCTGGGCCGCCAAACATTTCTGCTTAATCATGTAATGTGGCAGAGTAGGTAGTTGTTCTACTTTAAGATTGGAGCCTGTAGGTTTAACATACCAAATATAAGAATCAACCAGCCCCAAGTGATATTCAACAATTTAAAGATGTTAGCTGAATACTTTGATTATCAGCAAACAGAAAAGCTGATCAAGTTGGTGTCAGTCTTGTGTCCAGATATAAAATGTAATGATTGTCTAAGTTTTGGCTATCCTTCGAAAAAGAATATACAGAATATCCATGTGGGACTTATAGTAGAACTTTCCGTCTGTCTGCCTCTTTCCGACTTCCTATTTGCTTGAAAAGACTTTCTCAGCCATGTCAGTAAGAAACGAAAACAAAAGAAAAGAACAACAACTTTAAATGGATGTTATTGCAGCGCTTCGACTATCAGAATAAAAGCTCAAGCTCATCATCATCTTGTAGCAGGTCTTTTGCAGAATGTAGCTCTCATCAAGGTCTACATGAAAGAAACTAGGTCTCTCGCCAGCTCTACCGCCCCATGTACTTTCATACTCAAGGAGTCACTTAAATCCTGTGACCATCCTCGTTTTGGTCGGCCCCTGCCCCTCCTTCCTGGTACCATGCCCTCTGCTATAATTTTTTCCAATCCGTTGTGGCGCTTGATATGACCAAAATATTTCAGCTTCCGAGACAAGTTGCTGTTTATTAGTCAATCTTCCTTGATGTTAAGATCTTTCAAGATGTCAATATTTCTCCTCTATTTCGTCCAAGATATTCTGAGAATCTTTCTATAGCACTTCAGCCCAAAAGCCCCTATTCTCTTTCGTAAGGACTGGGAGATAGTCCACGACTCACATCCGTATGTTGCCTAATTTTGATCTCCTTGCTGGTGGTTAACCATAGACTTGTAAGGCTGTTCAATCTTTGCATTTTGATGGCCATCCTCCTTTTTTCTTTTCTGTAGCAAAAAGTTTATCATAGGCTTTAATCGTTACGAGATATGATCTTCTTCTTATAGTCCACGCTGTGTGGTGTCGGCAGACATGACAGGCCACAACCTCCTGTCTCGTGTACTTTCGAACAA
>CAJHNH020000156.1:111234-131234 GCA_905116865.2 Candidula unifasciata
TTCATATTGACTGTGCATAAATGGTGCAACCCCACTGTGGATACATTGTGTCAAGATATTTCGGAGCTCTAGGTAAGTGGATGAAAATAATATTTAATTTACTAACAAACCTCTCACAGGAAGTCACTCTTTGCCTCTTTACTAATTGTTGACTAACAGTATATGTTGTAGCAGTACACTAATAATATTAATCCTTAACCATTTGACTTATGCTTCGCGAACACTGGCTGTAAACTCTTGCGGAAACTTCTGGTAGTTTATCCTCTTCTTATGCATATTTACAGTTGTACGGTCTGTATTTATTTTTGTAAACTGGCTTTTGCTTTGCTTCGCGAACACTGGCTTTAAACTCTTGCGGAAACTTCTGGTTGCTCATCGACTTCTTATGCATATTTGCAGTTGTACGGTCTGTGTTAATTTTTGTAAACAGGCTTTTGCTTTGCTTTGCGAACACTGGCTGTAAACTCTTGCGGAAACTTCTGGTTGCTGAACGACTTCTTATGCATATTTGCAGTTGTACGGTCTGTGTTAATTTTTGTAAACTGGCTTTTGCTTTGCTTCGCGAACACTGGCTGTAAACTCTTGTGGAAACTTCTGGTAGTTCAATAAATCTGGAGCTGGCCGTGAGCACAGCTACATTAGTAAGCAGAAAACCCTTGTCCACGCCTTCAGGCGTATCGGGCAAATAGGGCGAGACCTATGAATTGTTGGCTGATGTTGTCAGCATCATGCCGGCCACCTTGACTTCTTATTACTTTTATCTTGCACCCATTTAAGGCCGGGTCTACGTGGGAGCCAAGATAATTTTTTTTAAACGTCCAGCGCCCAGACGTAAACCCAAGATCTTCATTGTGGCTCACACAGTATACTCGGGCATCACAAAACAGTTTTGAAGTAACCTGTTGTCTAGCGAGGTGTCATCTCAATGCAATCATGACAATTTCTGTAACAGTTCCCAATGGGATGTCAGCTAGCGAAATTGAGGTCATGGATTTTTACATTCAAGGCTCGACAACATTATAATCAAACACATCGATATATTTTCAACCGCGGCGAAAATCTATTTGAACTATGCCACTAAATTATTTTTGCTAGTGCATGATTGGCAATATCTACAAATTTCATGCTAAGTTAATTATCTCCCTTATTTCTGTTTGCGCTCTTAACAATGAACCTCCAGTTCACATCCTAGCCTGTATGAGATCACAGGTTGCATCAGGCTGGTGTAAACATCACATGTTCTCTAAGTTAAACTTTTTTAGAAGTTGAACGGGGTATCTGGGGTTTGCCTCAATGGCTTGAGATCCATGTTGAGGTTTACTGATTTACTGACCTAAGAATCGGCATCGCCTAGCGTACCCATAGGTGCTCCGTCTCCTGCAGCATATGTCTTGTGATGTAGATGCTAAGTGTTAGCTCACTGATTATACACCCGTCGCTCTCTTCCTCTTACGTCCAGTCAGTTTCAGTCGTTTCCATGTGGGATGCAATTTTTCGTTTTTTGAAGCGCCACCATGGCTTCTGCCGGGTATAGATATGGCCTAGCCATAGACACGGCCTAACAGCTGAAAGTGGTTTCTTGGACCTCTAAACGGGTGATCATCATCCGCATGGTAGCACTTTGTGATACCGGGTGTTTATCGCTTGTGTGATTTCCTGGTGGGGTACAACAACTCACCTACCTACCTTCCTTTTTCACGTCTCTTCTTGCCTGGAACTGATTATGCTTGAGTTCAGAAGTACCACTGTGTAACCAATCAGTGCTCAATCAGCGATGTAGTCACTATCATGCAAGCTGTCTTCACTTCCCAGTATATTATCCTGGCACCCATTTCAAGCTGGGTGCAATGGGGAAATCTTTTGAACCTGAGATTCCGGTACCTCTAAATCGTTATGTTGTCTAACGTTTCTGATTGATAAAGCAAACTGGTACATCCGGTTCAACCCTTTTAGGACATACTGTTGTTGATGTTCATCCCAAGTTGCTGAGTTGTGTATGTTTGACAAATATATATACTTTGTAACGTGTTTTCATCATTTGTTTTCCAAACGGTCTCCAACAGTATATATATTATTACTTATAACAACTTATAGCAAACATCTTCTGTCCTAAAACAAAAGACTGGCAATAACCTTACCTCTTTCCATAAATTTTTACAATCTGTTACATCTATATTTATTTTTGTTTCTAATTTGTCTTCACACGCAATTCAATGAAGCGCCATCATCACAGAGGAAGTTTAAAAAAGGTCCCTCGATATTCATACGACATTTTCTCCTTAAGACTCGCGTTATCGCGCTCTCTAGACAAGGACAGTGTGTTATACTGAGACTAGGGACAGGGCATAAAAGAGTTCGCCAACTAATGTTCGCATTTTTCGTGTAGGAAACACAGAGACGTGTCCCTGCAACACCATAAAATGCTGAACATGTGCTATAATATTCTAAACCTCAGTGAAGACAAAGAGCTATGGCACATATGGAAATTACGACTGTAAGATAACTTTCATCAAGGCTATCGGTCTCATGATATAAGTTATATGACAGAAGGAAAAAACGAAGAAGAAGACAATAGAGGTTCATTGGAACGGATCTTCAATGCCCCCTGTCTATCGTCCTAATCGTACAAGCTCACAAATTGTTATTCGTTCATCTGTTCTTATCTTTCTGCTGTATCGCTTCTGCCCAATGCTGGCTTAAAAAAAAATTGTGTCGCCTTTGTATTAGATGTTGGCCGTGATGTATCCACTGCTAACTATTATAATATTATGTGGTGGGACCGAATGTTTTATACATAAATAATATATAGTCTCCTCGGTTTTATCGAAACAATTGCTTTCTTTGTTATTTTCATCACTTGCATAATTTTAGTTAGATAACAAAACAAATTTTACAGTACCGACAAGAATCGAAGTACCGACGTATCATAAAAGATTAATGCGTTTCTGCAAGTTTGCATCATAGATGGCGTAAGTCCCTGCACGTCTTACAGTTTTCCATAATGCACTTTTGTATTTATCAGTGACATGGTTTTGTCTAAGTATGAGTTTTAATTTCTTTAGCATTAGTAATTATTTAGCGTCAAGTATTTTGTATATTGCTCGTTGAATATCTTCTTTGTCAACGCTATCGATTTTCTGTTTCCCTTCTCGCTTAGTATTGGCATGTGTAGAAAGAATTGACTCTTCACTAGCTCATCTTGAGAATGTCCGGTCGGTAGAATACGAGACAGGTTGTATAATTTTCTCTGGGTTTTAAATAGAATGATACAGATAAGAGCACTTAGCCTCAAATGATAAATTTTTAGATAACTTTAACTGCATTGTTATATTTTTGAGTGTAACGAAGTTAACTTTCAACAAAATTCTGTTAATACAGAAACTAGCTACACAAGTGAAGTCTTTAGAACTTCTGATAAAACTTGGCAGGACATAGATTTTACAGCGCGCGTCGACACTTTCAGCGCAAGAGTCGTGATTGTATTCAGAATTTACGCTGAAAACGAGATTTGCGTCTTTTTGTGACAGGTCGACTTGTTACATTTGAACTTAGTGCTGTATAACTTCAAAGGCAGTCCAACAAGATTCGGCTCTCCTGTCAAATCCGGACGAAGAATAAAAAGCCTTGGACGACTTAGTCAGAGTTCTCTCCCTTGGCCGCACTGCAAACAGTGATCGGAAAAGCCAACGAAACAAACGACACACTTACCTATCATCATACGGTTTCGTGTAGGGCTGCGTACGGTTGCGTGAGGCATCGTGAAGGGATGCGTGGTCATCATATGGTTGCGTGCAGGGTTGCGTACGGTTGCGTGAGGCATCGTGAATTGTTGTGTAGTCATCATGCGGTTGTTGTGTTAGAGTTCGGGGTAGGGTTAGGGTTAGGGTTAGGGTTAGGGTTAGGGGTAGGGTTAGGGTTAGTGTAGGGTTAGGGTTAGGTTTAGGGTTAGGGGTAGGGGTAGGGGTAGGGTTAGGGGTAGGGGTAGGGGTAGGGTTAGGGGTAGGGGTAGGGGTAGGGTTAGGGTTAGGGGTAGGGTTAGGGGTAGGGTTAGGGTTAGGGTTAGGGTTAGATGTGAAAATTTTGACGTAGGGCTTCGAAATACTAGCCGACAATCTGATGTTTGTGGGCGTGGCGCCATTGAAATTCTGCTAAATATGACGCCAATAGTGTGCGGCTGGTGCCCAATCGTTGGCGAATTGTGCGTTTGACCAGCATCCAGAGGCCCTCAATTGTTTTTGTGTGTATATGACTGTGTACGGCGTCGATCAAGTTGGTCTGGTGGACTACTACCTCGTGCAGATAGATGCCATGCCGTAAGTTTGCCACGTTGCTGTAGCCTCGCCAAGCGTCAGTCACGATAGTCGTTCCCGGCAACTAAGTCGTGCGTCAGAAGAACGATGTTAGTTATGTGAGTGCGTCTAACTGCCATGTTGCTTGTGTCGTTTGTTTCGTTGGCTTTTCCGATCACTGTTTGCAGTGCGGCCAATGGAGAGAATTCTGACTAAGTCGTTTAAGGCTTTTTATTCTTCGTCCGGATTTGACAGGAGTACCCAAGATTCATCGTATAATAATATACCTCAAAAAAGAAAAAAAAATGCATTCTAATTACTGTTATTCAGGAAAGAAATCTGACATAATGTGGAGAATGAAGTAAATATTAATATATATTTTCATCTATTTATATTACACCACAACTGAGGTATAATTGCTTGAACATCTGCAACATTTTTATAAACGCACTATAGCTTTCCCTCCCCTTTTCTCTCCATCATTTTTTTTCACATGCCCACTGCCCCGAACACGTCGACTGCCTCTTTCTGATGTTTGCGGTGCCTCCTTCCTTATAGCTTCATTCCCCTCCAAAACATTTAACTTTCTGATGTTTGCGATGTCTCCTTCCTTATAGCTTCTTTCCCCTCCAAAACATTTAACTTTCTGATGTTAGCGGTGTCTCCTTTCTTATAGTTTCTTTCCCCTCTAAAACATTTAACTTTCTGTTTTTGACTTTTTAGACAATTGTAACGAAGCGTGCTTCTACAGAACTACATGTCATTAATTGATAAATAAACTAGTTCTATGTAGCAGCAAAAATCCTTTTAGCCATCAAGTGACACGCATACTTATGCATAATTTTGGGGGTACCGATACGGGTGGGAGGGGGGGGGGGGGGTTTAGACACCTTAGCCACTTACACAATTTATAAAAACAGAGGTAAGGAGGGCAGGGGGTGTGGTCTGAGCCCAGGGTACCTAAGCTCCCCCCCCCCCCCTCTCAAGTTCAGGCGATCTTGCATAATCTGCTCCTAATATAAAAAATGCAACATTTGGTTGTCCTTTTCTGTTCTATATCCCTGCAGGGTGCGAGAGAAAAAGGAAGATTAATGAGGATGAAGAAGAGGAGGGAGAAGATTAGGGCGATGAGAGAAAGAAAAAAAAAAGGGAAGAAGCAGAAAGGTGTGGAGCAGAAATCGAATGCGCTACTAGACCAGCGGTCTACTATACTTACAAAGGTTACTCCGGAACCAGAGAGCAGGTTAATCCGACTAGACTGAAGCAGGTTCCGCCGCAGACGAATGTCCTGAGAACCAGAGACTGCGCTATCTGGGTTTTATCACAACCTACGCCCCGTACAGAATCACCAGTGGACACTTTGGTATTTCCTCGACTTGGGCGGAGGTTCCTGTCTTTGATTAACTTATTCCGCCTGAGCCATGTGTTATTCAGGGATAATTATCCCCACACTGACACATACTACATCTAATGATCGCAAAATAATAACAAAAGGGATAGGGTGTCTTGGAAGAGCTGCAGGAGTGACAACAACAGGATAACATTCAAAATGAAGACATTATAAAATGCAAAGTAAAATTTAATGACTCTTTTCCACGGCTTCGGGTATATTAGGCACACACTGCAGGAAATCTATTTTTTAGACCGATCGCCACTATCATGGGTGATTGGTCAGGTCGAAAGTTTAATCACAAATTCACAAACGTTGTAAGTAGAAAGACTTCGAAGAGAAGAAAGAAGAAGAAGAAGAACAAGAAGAAAAGAAGGAAGAAGAAGGAGGAGGAAAGGGGGAAGGAGGAGAAGAGACTATAATAATATTACTAATAATAAAAAAGAAGAAAGAAAAGAAGAAAGAAAAAGAAAGAAAGAAAGAAAGAAAGAAAGAAAGAAAGAAAGAAAGAAAGAAAGAAAGAAAGAAAGCAACAACAACAGGATAATTACAATAGAAAGAATTGCCAGGGGAACAAAAATCAAACGATAGCAAAAGTAGTATTAGCTGTACAATGACAAACTGAACTCTTCGAGAGCATACAGTAACATGGACAATGATGAGACTGTGTATGAGACTGCACCAAGTGGTACATCTTGGAGTTCTGTACTGACAAAACTCTACTCTCGGCTCGGGAACTAATCTAACAAATGCCATACTCAAACTATAAATTATTTATCTTTAGGCCCGAACTAGACACCTTTCCACACGTAGGCTTGGAAAGGCCGTCGATGCGTCATTGTATGACTATTATTATGCAGCATCCACCGTTTTTGTGTGTGACACAAATTCGATTCTAATAGGGTAATTGGTAGTGGAAGGTCGGGAGGCCCCAGTTGGCTACTGAAATGCCAGAACTGACACTAGCGCATCACTCCAGTGGCATGGAATTATTTCCCTTTAGTAAACATTGGACCATCGCCCGTGTTTGAAATAGGATCGGGTCATCTTGTCGAGAACCAGTGAGAAAATTGTTGACCTCAACGTGGTCGCTGTTGTACCTTTATTCCACCCATATTGGGCCCGACTGAGCTACAACAGTCAGTTCTACCATCTTCGTCGTCGTCATCAGCATTATCATCATCATCAGCACTATCAGGATGTGAACAACATCATCGTCATCATCATCATCATCATCATTTTTGTAATCACGATCGTCATTATAATCATCATCAACATCATGACCACCATGATCCTTATTATCATCATCGTGTGGCAGCTCCGTAAAAGTGAATGACCATGGTTAGCCATTACCCATGATTACCTGTGTCACGGAACCGGTCTGTGCTCTTGTCATGAGTAAGTTAAGTAGGAACCTGGAAGGGCAATGATACTTTCTATATATCGAGGTGTATTTGGTATCTGATGTAAATAATTAATTTTTATTATCATCACCGTGTGCATTGCCGATAAGTCTAGGCGGAAATGGCTTATTATCCTATACGATCGCCAGAATCATGGATCATTTTAGAGCTCTTGTCCGGAAGTGTCAATGTGACCGAACCATCGTGATATTATCTCTTTGTCTTATATGCTGCTTCGCCCCCACCCCCCCCCCCCCCCCCCCCCCCCCCCACCCCCCCCCCCCCCCCCCCCCCCCCCCCCCCCCCCCCCCCCCCACTAGGCAGCCTTGGCAGTTGACACCAAGTTCTCAAATCATTTCCTTCTCGAAACATGGGTGAACTTTACGCAGATCTCCCCAAATAGAGTGGGCCGCTTTTTATTTACAAGTAAGTTACGGGTGTGTTCCGTTCTATTGTTTGCTCTGTGTGTTTTCTTCCATATACGTTTTCATTCTGTGAAAGAGAATGCCTGTGACATAGGTTGCAGCACCTTCGTAGGAAAAAAGGGGGAGGGGGTGTTAAGGCCAGTGCTCCATGTTTTTGGAGCGTTAAAAGCACTGGCATGCTGAAATATACAATACGGGATATCAACTCAATCGCGGACACACCCGTAACCTTGTGCTAAGGTGACAGTTCAGGAACTACCAATCAGAAGTGACCTAGTGTGTATATAGGCGGGGCCTGTGGGGATTAACATTATGTTTACCCTTAATATGTCCAAAAATACTGTCTCTAGCTAGTTCGTGGTTTTCATTCTGTCTCAGGGAGGAATTCAATAATTATATTGTTACATCATGTCATCATCTATCGATATTGTCTATTTATTGTCCTGTTGTACCGTCTTATTTCACATAGGGCTCGCAGTCGTTTCTCCATTCCCTTCAATGCTGTGCACTTCGATATCATGGATGGAATCTAGTCTCGCAACTTTGCCTTATTTCATCAACGTTTTCCTGAAAGTTTATCTGTAACCTCCCTGTTTCCCCAGTCCACGTATTTCCGATTTCAGAGTCTGTTTAATGATTCTATTTCGTCCCTTCTCAGATTGTGTCCACCATATCGCCACCTTCTATGTTTTTTTTTTTTTTACTGTTGATATTAGTGGCTGCCCAAACATTTCTCTATTTCTTCACTCCTCTAGAATTCATCCCATTTGATGGCTCTGCACCACCTGGTGGCTAGTTAGATATTGTGAGGGCCCTTTGGGAGCGAGTGAACAGTGCGGAGGCGCAGACAGATCATTACGGTCTGAGGAGAATCGCGCTGCGAGGAGTTACCAGGGAATCTGGCAGACGCTCAATACCCAGGAGAAGGATGAGACGGATATGCAATCAGACGGTTACTGGTACCATTGGAATTTGAACTCTTCGCTTGCTGCTGAAGATGGCGACTGAGCACTTATGGGAGTGTCCTGAGTGCTACGGGGTCGATTCTTAATTCATTCAACATTATTCCACAGGTATTTGTTTTCCAGGAGGACTGTCCGTCTGTATATTTTACTAGACTTATTGACACTTGAAGGATGACGTGGTTAGTATCACATTGCACACATTCACTGTCTAGAACACTGGTGTGCACATTTAAGCTTGGTCGCACTAGGAGACCCGAGCCTGTTCAACATTCTTGTGGTTGTATGTGTGAACGTGAAACTGGGAGTAGATTCGGCAAGGAGAGACGTATGAGAGGAAGAGAATGACTTGTCTATAATCAGTGGGCTGCGAGAATAGCATGTATTAATCATAGTCACCATCTCATTGTGGGATGCAATTTTTCGTTATTTTGAAGCCCCACCCTGGCTCTTGCCAGTGACCGCAATATAGCCCGGCCATAAATATGGCATAATGACTGAGCGCGGTTTCCGGGACCTCTCCACAGATGATTCTCATCCGCATGGTGGCACTTTGTGTCATCAGGTGTTTATCGCTTGTGTGATGTCCTGGTAGGGTAAAATGTACTACTACTACTAAAAGCATTTACACCTTAAGTTATTTTCTACAGAAAAGATGGAGGTGGAGCATTAATGGGTATGCCCGGTGTACCGTGATGTTGATTCTTAAACTAGTAATCAGTAGATAGATATAGTTAGTGGTAGGCTTTATTTAACGCTTTCAATCCCAGCCAGCGCCCCATGTGTGCTCAGGTACTGTTCATGAGTACCAAACCACAACCGATTTTATGTAGTGTTTCGCCTAGTAATACTGAAAACACACGGCTAATTACTCTAATAACCTTTACTATTTGCGCTGATTCGCATATAATACTAATGCTCTCACACTGTTTAGGCTCTATCCCAATATCTACCCCACCCCCCTCCGCCTCCCCCCCCCCCAACAGTGGACAATTTTAGGGGGTGGCAGATGGGCTGCATGCATTCGTGGGACCTAGGCTGCACTCTTTCGTGGTACGTGGGTGGACTGGGGTTAAGCCCAGTTCCAGATGTTTTCAGGTAGTTAAAAACATCAGAAAGCTGGGGAACTCGCTCTTACCACCCTGGAAAATATTGGACTGTCCCGTGACGTCATCCTGGGGAGAGATATCGGGAAAGCCCCCACTGTTTATGTTTACTGAGACTATTTTTAACTTGAACATGCCCAGCTAAATGTTCTACTGCTTACTGAGTTAATTTATCGCAGTTAAGGCAACACTGAAGGCAACAGCGAAACATTCTTACAATTAAGTAGCATTCCGCAAAAGAAATTTTTTTTTAGAGTGCCCTATGGCGCATCGGTAGCTCGTCTGATTCCAGATCAGACGGTTGCCTGTTCGATCACATCTGTGTCAGCTACAAAGGTAACGTTTTGGAGATATTCGTGGCGAAGTGGTCAAGCTTTTTGCATCGCGATCTAGAGGTCGTGAGTTCGTTTCCAGATACGTTGTTCAGTTCACGAGTGTAGTTTTTTTTTTAACGGAGATCCCTGGTGCTGGTCACTAGAGCTAAGGGAACTCATGCTTTGTGCGACGCTCTCGACAGACGACTAGCCGATGTGCGGAGAGAGGCAGGAACTATACAGGATAACCTGGCGCGATGAAATCGACCCGTTCTACTTTAATAACTTTAGCAAGTAAATATCTTTCATTATTTTAAGGCAGAAGGCTTGGTGGTCATCATCGGCACCTTCCAGTCTTGTAGAGAAGGGGAATAACAATAATAAGATGATGATGATGATAAGCAAAAGCAAAGGAAAACGCAGAAGGAGAAGCAAACGAAGAAGAAGAGAAAGAAGAAAAGGAGGAAGAGGCGCAGGTGGATAATACGGCTAAAGAGGGTGTGGAGGTTGTGGAGGAAGAGAGGGAGATGACGAAACAAAAGAACAAATATTTTTCCTCTCACACTGATACTTTCAAAGCGTGCCTGTCCTGTTAAAATTATCTCCCGTTTAACAACACACTTTTCTGTTTACAAACGACCTATTTTCACTCAAGCGTTCGAATTCCTTCTGCTGCCACCCAACTCAATGAGACCACGCCTGCCCTACACAAACATTCCAACACACACGCAAACCTTACTAATAGGCCGCCCATTCTCTCTCCTCGTTAATGAAAAAACAAAAGTGAACAGAACACAAGAGGTTCTTTCAACGTCCCTAATTAAATTACGTTTCATGTTTCTGATTAAAATGTCGACCTCGCTCTAGTTCTTGAAATAATTTGCGTGAAAGTCAACGCCATCCGCTGTTAAAAGACGTTTTTGCTGCAGGGCATTGAGTATAATTGTTATTGTTTCATTTTCTTCACATCTGCTGCCTTGGCTAGCTGTCTCGTTTGATTTCATTGTTCTTAGCTGTGAATGGCTGGCTGTTTCATTAGGTGTCTAAGATGGCCGTTAATTTGTGTGTATAGTTATGTGGTTACATGTTCATTTTGTGATTATTTTACTTTTAAGGAGAATGTGGGTGGGGGTGGAAAGGGTTAGGTGGGGGAGGGGGGGGGTTCCTGTCGGGAAAGGGTGGTTGCATGTTCTTCTTCTTCTTTTTTAAGTCCATGCCGTGTAGCGTTGGTAGTCATGTCTATCTACAACATTCTGTCTCGTGTACTTTCAATCAACTCTGACACAGATAATCCCCACTGCCAAGATGTGAAACTGTCCAGCAGCTGTTCTCTCGGCTTGCATGTTAAGTTATTAACGATTCCTATCCATTTGAGGATGGCAAACTACTGGACGTAAATTGCCTAAAGAAACCACACAACAGCCAGGGGCTGTTATGTTTGGTTCTGCAACGTCCTGTAAAGGATACGCAACTAACCAGATTCATTGGAGCAGCTCACCCAGCCATATATCCATCTTTATATTAACTACGAATATGTCTGCAGATTTTCAGTCAACTATCTAGATTTAGCCACCTACTATTTAAAATAATCTACATACTTCCTCACTGTTTGTCCATCCGTGCATTCATTAATCTACCCACGCATCTGATTGTCTCTCTGCCTGCCTGTCTGTCTGTCGATCGGTCCGTCCGTCCCTCCGTGCGTCCATTCGTCTGCCTGCCCGCCTGACCGACATTCGACCCGTCCGTCCACAACCTACCTGCCTACCTCTTAATTCATCCCCCTGTCTGTCTGTCCGTCAGCCAGCCCAGGCTATCCACCGATCTACACAATCACAAAGCTACGTACGTGCTTATCTACACACCCCTCCTGGTTACATTGTATCTGTCTTTATCGCTTGGTCGGTCGTTTTCTTGCTTCAGGCGCAATAAAAAGACAGAATAAAAAAGGGAATTGTTTGGAAACATATATATATATATATATATATATATATCATTTGTGGTATATTAAAACATATAACATATATATAAATAAAAATGTAAATGTTCGCTTGATCCAAATCTGAAATCTCCGAAAGTTCTTCACCGATTGCTTTAAACTTTTGACACAACGTTACATTCGAATACGCGCGCTTTTGTATATACCTACTTTTATATAGTAGTCTCAGTCATATACAGATACACTGGCAGCCATTGCTAACAGTATGCACATGGCCATTGCGCATTACGTAGCGATCACATGACCATCCATTTTTGAATGACTGTGAGGGGCCAGTGATAAGAGGCTTTTCCCTGCTATACAGGTCGACTGCCCGGCTCTCTAGCGAAGTTGGTTAAACCTGACTTTCGCGGCGGCCGGGTGACGAACTCCTTGTGGTCCGGGTTCACTCCCGGGGGTAGGCAGAAAAGCCACATTTCTCCCAGATTAATGGTACCTATAATGGAATCAAGGCCGAAGGGTTGCGATATCCATAGTACCGAGCCAAAGGGTTTACAATTCATGGTTTCTGGATACGTAAAAAAAAAAAAAAAAAAAAAAAAAAAAAAAAAAAAAAAGGTCGACTAGTTGATGGATCAGAAATTGTCATTTAATTTGACCATTTCGCATACAGCGTTCAGTTAATTTCAATGTTTCCGATTGTATTGTTACATTGATTTCGATTTATTTTTATTTTTATTTAATTTTTTTGACTCACAAGCATTCTGAAATTAAACATATTAGACACATATGCTTTCTCTTTTCTTTCTTTTCCATACAGCCAGACTGAGCAACAGCAACGCATGGCCAGGTACAGCTAGTTAAAAAAAAAAAAAAAACCCACAAAGGGGAAAATTGGAGGCTGCGATCACGAGATGCAAAGAGATAGAGACTGAGGCTGTGTTAACATCAGCGACAGGTTCGCCCACTGGCTCTCCAGAGACGACTTCGTCGCCGGCCGGGACAGTATTTGGGTCTGTTTCCTCTAATCCCGTCAACACTGCAGGTGTGTTTTTGTGTTTTTGTGGGTGTGTCATGGCTCTTGGTGGCGTGCAGTGCGAAGCCATTTTATGTGGCGCTCATAAGCTAGTCACAATTGTAACCTAAAGCTTCATCTTCGGGGTTGATGGTTGAATATGAAGATATTTTAGGGAGCACGAAAACTGAACGGAACAGAGGCTGTATTAGGAAATAACATCACAGATTTGGCCAACTACAGTCTCAGTGAATAAACAAACAGACAGTCGGCTTCTATGGCTTAGGCGTTGCGAATGTTCTTTGTAATGCCGGGGTGCCGGGTTCGATCCCAGCTGCGGACGATTTGTGTTAATTTGGTTTCGACAGTCGTACCGAGAACTGACCGTTCAGAAAGCAATGCCAATTTAATTAATGTAAAAATGTGCCTAGAAAAACCCCAACAGCCCAAAAAAAAAAATGCTGGGACTGGTTCTGTAACGTCCTGTAAGCGTTATTCTTTTGAAATCACCTTTAATTACCGGAATTATACGGGTCAATAGACGGCAATTATTGTGGTTGCACACAGAATGGCTTGTTACAGAGATAAGTGCATAACAAAGATGCCAGGTGGGCGTCGACCACAAGGAAGGCCAAGAAGATGGCGGGGAGATGATATACAGGCAGACTACACACTTAATCATTAACTGACAAGAGACGGCCAGTCATAGAGCTGTTTGGAGACCGGTGATAGCTGGTAAATCTCAAGAGCCACCAAAAAGACGAAGGTATTTAAATAGAAAATCCACACTTAATGCTAAAAGTTCCGATACTTACATAACGCTGTTGACAGATGTCACTAGATTAATTCTTCATTTCGCTTCATTGAATAAAAGCAAGAGCTGAACCCCAGCCCTGACCGTGTCAGTGTGTGCAAACATGCCCCTGCCATGTCTGGATAGGTGTATGTTAGCTGTATCGACCTGATTGCTCCTGTACCTGTAGTTTTCAGGGTAAGACACTTGGCCAATATTTGTCCGATTTCATTATCCGGGTGTCGTACTTAAGACTAGATTAACTCTTTTTCTTCTTGACATTTCCCCATGTAGGTTAGGGGGCCTCATTTTATGGGAACCCAATAACAGACCCAGTGTCCCTCACAAGAATGTCGTAAAAGGCTGCTTTGAGGGGATTGCTGAATTCAGACGTGCTTGACCTCCTCGTTGGGTTCTAGGCTCTATTTGTGGGGAAATAGAATAGACCCACTGTTCCCAACCAGCATGTCGTAAAAGCGATTAATTAGGGTTTGTTGAAATCGAATGTGTTGGGGGTCGAATATGACAGGTTTCACGGTCTAGATGTAATGCACATCACAATTTATCATCCGCTTGTTGAATGGTGAAGACAGAAGAAGAATATGTGTCCGACTGAAAGGCCCTGATATCGCAGCCTAGATGTTAACCACAACATAAATATCAACCGCTTTGTAATGGTGAACGTAGAAGAAGAAGAAGAAGAAGAAGAACGAAAGAAAGAAAGAAAGAAAGAAAGAAAGAAAGAAAGAAAGAAAGAAAGAAAGAAAGAAAGAAAGAAAGAAAGAAAGAAAGAAAGAAAGAAAGAAAGAAAGAAAGAAAGAAAGAAAGAAAGAAAGAAAGAAAGAAAGAAAGAAAAAAAAAGAAAAAAAAAGAAAGAAAGAAGGAAAGAAAGAAAGAAAGGAAGAAAACGAAAGAAAGGAAAACAAAGAAAAATAAATAAATAAATAAACACACTTATAAAGAAAGAAAAAGAGAAAGAAAGAAAGAAAGAAAGAAAGAAAGAAAGAAAGAAAGAAAGAAAGAAAGAAAGAAAGAAAGAAAGAAAGAAAGAAAGAAAGAAAGAAAGAAAGAAAGAAAGAAAGAAAGAAAGAAAGAAAGAAAGAGAAAGTGAGACGGAGACATGACAGTTGCCATGAAGCTCCTCCATCTCCAAACAAATCAATGTGTGATTAGCCCTAACCCTGGCAAGACAGAACGATTTATCTGCCCCTGCCTAAGAATCCATGTTCCCAATTTCTGAACCACAGTTAAACGACCTTTGACAGTGTCAACTCGTCAATACATTGTAGCTTTCATTGGTGCTGGGATTTCCATTTGTATGTTTCAGTTTTGGGGTTGGGGGATAGAAGAGGTGAGGGGGTGGGGGACGGTGGTTTGAGTGTTGAAGTTATGAGGCTGTTAAAATTGTTTTGGTTTGCCTAGCTCTAGTTAGGCCGTGCATTCGTGTCATGGACTGCGCCATTTAGGTCCCTGTTGAAATTTAAATGGAGATCGCCGCTGCAGATATAGAGTTCGGGATTTGTGGGACGCTCCATGTAAAAGGAATGCCCATTATGTGAAGACCGACAGACAGACAGACAGACAGACAGACAGACAGACAGACAGACAGACAGACAGACAGACAGACAGACAGACAGACAGACAGACAGACAGACAGACATTTAGATATATAGATAGACAGACAGACATATAGATATATAGTCAGACAGACAGACAGACAGACAGACAGACCGATCGACCGACCGACCGACCGACCGACCGACCGACCGACCGACCGACCGACCGACCGACCGACCGACCGACCGACCGACCGACCGACCGACCGACCGACCGACCGACAGACAGACAGACAGACAGACAGACAGACAGATAGATAGATAGATAGATAGATAGATAGATAGATAGATAGATAGATAGATAGATAGATAGATAGATAGATAGATAGATAGATAGATAGATAGATAGATAGATAGATAGATGGATAAGAAAGATAGATGGATAAGATAGATAGATGGATAAGATAGATAGAAGGATAAGATAGATGGATAAGATAGATGGATAAGATAAGATAGATAAGATAGATAGATAAGATATATAAGATAGATAAGTTAGATTGATAAGATAGATTGATAAGATAGATTGATAAGATAGATTGATAAGATAGATTGGTAAGATAGATTGATAAGATATATTGATAAGAGAGATAAGATAGATAAGATAGATTTATAAGATAGATTGATCAGATAGATTGATAAGATAGATAGATAAGATAGATAAGATAGTAAGATTGATAAGATAGATAAGATAGATAAGATAGAATGATAAGATAGATTGGTAAGATAGATTGATAAAAGATAGTTTGATAAGATAGATAAGATAGATAAGATAGATTGATAAAATAGATAGATAAGATACATAAGATAGATTGATAAGATAGATTGGTAAGATAGATTGATAAGATAGATAGATAAGATAGATATATAATGTTGTTCACCAGCAGAAAGTCCTGGTTGTCCGTCCATTTGGACTTTGGCTTTTTGCCAGGGCCCAAGTTTTGCATGCACGTCAATTTTTCTGGCTTAGCTGTATTCATGTGGTTGTTGCTTGCCACTCAGACGGATGCATTCCGACGTCAAAGGAAGCTCCTCAATTAGTCGACTCCTACAATATGCTTGTTTGACTGACTGACTGACTTTCTACCCCACTAGACATCACACAAGCGATAAACACCTGATGACACAAAGTGCCACCATGTGGATGAGGATAGCCGTGGAGAGGTCCCAGAAACCGCGTTCAGACAATTGGCCATATTTATGGCCTGCATATATTGCAGCCCCTGGCAAAAGCCAGGGTGGGGCTTCAAATAACAAAAAAATTCATCCTAAAAATGACGAAAATTTATTATAAATCGTATGCTTGTTTGGAAGGCAGAGGGTCTATTCTTGTTTTCCCCACATAATGGTACACCGAGACTCAGATAATGAATGCAATTAATTCAATACTGTCGACTGACTGACTGACTGACTTTCTACCCCACTAGGACATCACACAAGCGATAAACACCCGATGACACAAAGTGCCACCATGCGGATGAGGATCGCCGTGGAGAGGCCCCAGAAACCGCGTTCAGACATTTGGCCATATGTATGGCCTGCCTATATTGCGGCCCCTGGCAGAAGCCTTATATATATATATATATATATATATATATATATTCTCTAGAGCCCTCTCTCTTATCTCTACATCTGTGAGTGTCAATCAATGCTCGTGTTTAAAGTTATTTCCAGGAAGCCAGTGCAGGAGAAACATTACAGCGATTGTCTCCCTTGTATTGCAGTGGAGACCACGGTTCCTTGTTCTGTGTAACGAGAAAGTCGCCCCTTTTACTACTACTACAGGTGCATCTCGCATGTGTTACCAAGCAATGTGGCACTGGATTAGTGACGTGCTCAATATTTTGCCGGTCGCTTTTACTTCTCACAACATTTCTTTCTCTACATAAAAAGAGATTGGCCAATCAAGTAGTCACTGACGCTTACCATAAAGAGAGTCTAGTTATTGCTTTTAACTGGTCAATTTAAAAATAAGAAAATTGCAATCCCCCACAGTAGTTGTGTCATTTACACACACACATACACATACACACACACACACATACACACACACATGAAAAAAATTATAGTAGAAGGCATGGTACCAGGAAGGAAGGGCAGGGGCCGACCGACACGAAGATTGGCACAGGAAATAAGTGAATCCAGAGTATGAAAATACATGAGGCGGGAGAACTGGCGAGAGACCTAGTTTCTTTCAGGCAGACTGTGATGGGAGCGACGTTCTGCAAAGGACCTGCTACATGGTGATGATGATGATGAGTTACACATAGCTTGAAAACTAGTGCCTTTTAACCCCCCCCCCCCTCCCCTTCCTTTCCACTCCCCAACCCACAACAGATCTACGGAGACAAAGCTTGAATTTGTTTTATTTATGAAAATTGGATCCATGAATATTAGTTTCGAATAGTTTCTATAGTGTGCAGTGTTATGTGACAGCCTCTGAGACTGTGTTCTGCTGTCTGCGACACCGGTTCATGTTTACCTGTTAACAAGCCGTTGCTGGAATTGTCAAAGTCATTAAACGCAAAAATTAGGAGTCATTTCTTCTCCTGACGAAGACACGAGGAAAGGCTGTGTCCAATAAGTTTTGAAAATAAAGAAGAGGAAAAAAAAAAAGAGCTCAAGTCATTAGCAAATGGATGAACAAACCAAACATACGATAAAATAGTTAATTTAATGAATGTTTGAAGAACAAAAAAGACATAAAACATTAATCAAAGAAATAATGACTCAGTTAAGGAAGGAATTAACTCAGTTAACTGCGCTGTAAAAAATAATTTACACAAAATAGGACAATCTCTCTTTCACACACTCTCTCTTTCACACACGAGGAAAGGCTGTGTCCAATAAGTTTTGAAAATAAAGAAGAGGAAAAAAAAAAGAGCTCAAGTCATTAGCAAATGGATGAACAAACCAAACATACGATAAAATAGTTAATTTAATGAATGTTTGAAGAACAAAAAAGACATAAAACATTAATCAAAGAAATAATGACTCAGTTAAGGAAGGAATTAACTCAGTTAACTGCGCTGTAAAAAATAATTTACACAAAATAGGACAATCTCTCTTTCACACACTCTCTCTTTCACACACTCTCTGTTTCACACACTCTCTGTTTCACACACTCTCTCTGACTCGGTCAATCTCGCACTCACTCAATCTCTCCAATTCTCTCTCTTCTCCTTATTCCCTCTCTATGTTTCTTTCTCAATCTCCCATTCTCATGATTAGTCTCTTTTTTTTCAATTTCTCATATTTCCTCACACTTTCTCTCAGTCTCTTATTCCTCGTTACCCTCTTTTTTTTCTCTCTCTCTATCTCAGTCTCGCAGATTTTCTAACTAGCTTCAGTCTCTTACTCTTTCATTGTCTTTCCCTCGTACATTCTCTCACTCTCTGTCCTTCACTCTTTAGTCTATCGGTCTCTCTGTTTTACTTTATATCTCTCTCAGTGTAGCGCTACCTCAACTCTCTCTCTCTCTCTCAATCTCAACTCTTTCTATCTTTCACACATTCTCTCGTGACTTGTCACTCACTCTCTCACTTTTTCAGACATCTTTCTTACACCGTTCCTTGTCTCTGTCAGGCCCACACACACACATACACACCTACGCGCAATTCCATTTCTCTCTCTCTCTCTCTCTCTCTCTCTCTCTCTCTCTCTCTCTCTCTCTCTATCTCTCTCCACAGGCAACCAAGTTCAAGGAAATAAATAAAAGCAGAAACACGCAATGTTAAAAAAAAAATATTTTTGAAAAGCTAAAATCCACAGAAAAAAAAAAAAAATCAATTGGTTGCAAATATCAAATGTGGGAAGGTCAGCAGCTCACTGATGCTTGCGACCAACAAGAAGGGAATGGTACGGTAAAACTTCCACTTGTTTGCTTAGACATATTTTAAATAGTCTTTTTCTTTGCATTTACTGGCTGTAAACTCCGGCAGCAAATTCTGGTTGTTCGTCCACTTCTGGACTGAAGTCTTGCTCCAGAACTTGAGTTTTTGGTGCACAACCGATTTTACAGTTTTAGCTTATTTGTATGTTCACTGTGGTTTCCTCGCCTTAAGGAATAATTTTACATATGTACAGCCAACCTATCGTGATCAACTACTTTCATCAATGACAAACTGGTAACGACTATTGGCTTTGGAATCTCTAGCAACTGCTTTATGCATTTACTGCGTGTGCATATTTCTAGACTGTGCCGAGACTTATTGTTTGTTCATCAATTGTTTCAAATGCAACAGTGAGGGACATTTCATTTGATTTTCGCTGGTACAGAAACGGAGCGAGTATGGGGTGACCAGATTGCAGTGAAGTTGAAACCTTGACCTCAGTTAAGTTTCCTCTCCACTCAGGCAGATGCACCCGAACTGTGAGAGGGAATACCCCTAATAGTAAACGTTTAGGGCATACTTGAGATGGGGGGGGGGGGAGTGGTAGGAATAAAATTCCCCCCTCTCACTCGGACCCCGGAACCCACACAGGGAGATCCATGGGTAAATCGCTGGGAAATCATTGCAAATGATGCAATAGTTAAAAGTCGAAAAGATCGAACTAATTACACTTAACGTATCCCACATGGCTCGGTCTCTGCGGTAGGATTAGCTGTCAGTGAAGAGGTTCGCACAAAATACGAACCCCATAGCTTCAGCAATGATTCTCAGGGATCTCCATAAAATTGCACTCGTGAACTGAACAACGCGTTCGTGGAAACTTTTAGATGGATAGACGAACGGCTTTAGCACTCCTAA
>CAJHNH020000156.1:133734-141234 GCA_905116865.2 Candidula unifasciata
CTATCTATCTATCTATCTATCTATCTATCTATCTATCTATCTATCTATCTATCTATCTATCTATCTATCCTATCTATCTATCTATCATCTATCTATCTATCTATCTATCTATCTATCTATCTATCTATCTATCTATCTATCTATCTATCTATCTATCTATCTATCTATCTATCTATCTATCTATCTATCTATCTATCTATCTATCTATCTATCTATCTGCCCGTCCGCCTGTCTGTCTGTCTGTCTGTCTGTCTGTCTGTCTGTCTGTCTGTCTGTCTGTCTGTCTGTCTGTCTGTCTGTCTGTCTAAAGCAGCAGCAGAAGTAATACCACTTCTCCCTTCCTTCTCGTCATGCAATTAAGTTAAATGTAGATTTTTCTAGGCATCTAGCGACCACTAGTATACACAACAGTGTTAATTGTTTGAATGCTTGCAGTAGCTGAAAGAATGATATAGAACAATCATAATGGTTTGTCAGTATTCAAATTGATGAGTGGAATTTGTTGTCAAAACAAATAGAAAACTGATTAGAATGCACTCACTGTGCAGCGGAGCGTAAAATACGCGAGGCTACGGTAATTTAAGACATGCAGTAATGGTGATAGTAATTGTCCGTCTGTCATGATGTCTGTTTTACTATTTGTCTATTTTATTGTGCCTGTGTCTCATATTTCTCTTTTGTCTATCAGTATTTTGGCTGTTTGGATGTATTCCTTCATACCTGTTTGTGAGTCTTTTTACCTCTGCCTGACTACCTACGTATCAGCATCTAACATGAGTATGTCTGTCTGCCTTGTCTTATTTCTGCTTACCTGTTTGTTCCTTAGTCTGGATTATTTCTCTGCATTAATTCGCCTATTAGTCAGTCAGTCTGTTTTATTCAGTGCTTCGCCTAAATAAGACCCGGTCTTATGTTAATGTGTGGCTCAAAAAGACGTATTAGGGATGTTTTTTTTTTTTCATCCTCATAAACCACTTCTGCCCTTAAGCGACGTGGGAAGGAATAATTTGTGATCCAGTGGTGTTGGGAGGCAGAAACTGGATCTTGATGAAATTAAATTCTTCAGGAAGGTCATCTTGTAGGCCTGGAAGATTCATGTACATATTTCACAATATAACACAAGTATGAGAAAATGTGTGATCACAAGCGACATTACGATGCTACTGGAACGAGTGCTAAACACTGATGTATCATGCGCACAATCCGGGACTTCCCTTCTCCTCGCCACTCGTTATGCGAAACGTCGCTCGTTAAGCAAGTCATTTTTTTTACAATTTGTTTTGCTCGTTATGCGAATTATTCGTTATGAGAGGTGCTCGTTATGCGAGGTTCTACTGTATTTAATTTTTTTTTAGAAGGTATAACATTAAAAACATTTGAAAATTCAGACATTAATGAAAGAAAAAGTCTGTGATTTTGCTTTTGCTTTTTGGACTGCAAAATGTCTTTCCTTGGCATGTGAAAATGCAACAAATGGTGAGATTACGTCATCCGAGCACACAGTCTGCATCATATAAATGTTAATTGTGTCCGTGTGTGCCAAAACATCTGACTGTGATACAGGTTGTGCTTGCAGCAGTCCACAGTCATCCTCATCATCAGAGTCAGGAGTCAAATGGTCTGTTGGTAATGTGGTTGGCAGACATAGCCCTAGAATATCACTGATTGAAAGAGGGGCACTAGTAAAAAAATTTTTTATCAATGTTCACATTCTCCCCTGGTTCAGTGTTCTGCTCTTGATACAACCTAGCAAGTAATTAATTTCTCCTCTAAAGTATCAGCACCATTATTCTCATTGCTCGTTGATGGTGCGGAATTCTCATTTACTGGCAAATCTAATGCAGGTACGAAGCCAGCTTGTCTAAAGCAGTTTGAACCAGTTGCAGGCAAAACTCTGTCCCATGAAGATTTTAACATTAAAATAGCATCAATGAGGGTTATTTTGAAATCATTTGAACTGAAATCAGATCCATGTGACCTACAAGTTTTGAGAACATTGTAGATCTATATTGGACTTTAAGGTTTTGAATGATACCTTGATCACAAGGCTGAAGTGTTGTTGTAGCGTTAGGCGGCAGAAACAGAAGTTCTGTTGCTTTCAAATTGTCAGTTCTTCTGTGGGCTCAACAATTGTCAACGATTAGAATAACTTTTTTTTTTAAACACATCATTAAAGAATCAAATTCTTGAAGCCACTCAGTGACTGACTGACTGACTGACTGACTGACTGACTGACTGACTGACTGACTGACTTTCTACCTCACCAGGACATCACACAAGCGATAAACACCTGATGACACATGGCCCCAAAAACCGCGTTCGGCCATATTTATGGCCAGGCAATATTGCGGCCCCTGGCAAGAGCCAGAGTAGGGCTTCAAATAACGAAAAATTTCGTCCTAAAAAGGACGGGAAGTATATAATTAGCCACTCAGTGAACAATTTAGATGTCAGCCCCGCCTTTGAAGTGGCTCTGTAATTACCAAACAATTTTGTCATACCTTTGAAACAACGAGGATTTTTAAATATCCCATTCACGAATAAAGGACATTTTTCATTACCATCCATATTGCAACACACAACAACTGTTATTCTTTCTTTGGATTTTTTTCCCACCATGACAGTTTTAATGTTTTAAGGAAAATATTTTATCAGGTAACAGTCTTCAAAATAAGGCAGTTTCATCGGCATTAAATACATCCAAAGAATTATATTTAGCCAAAGTAAGTTTAAGCACATCTTCTGTCCATGAGTTAGTCGTTGCTTCATCAACAGATTGTTTCTCTCCACACACACTTTTTTTTGGAAACGATCAAACCAGCTATCACTACATTTCCAGTCTGTCTGACCTCCAAGACGTGTAAATTTTTCTGCTTTCGCCATAATTAATGGCCCATTCATGGGTACATTTGCCGATCTAAGCTCAGTGAACCATTTTAAAAGGGTAGCATCAACAAAATCGCATGTCGCTGTTCTAGATTGCTGTCTGTCACTGTTGATTTTACACTCGAAAAACAATGTTCTGTAGCGTTCCTTATGCTTTAAAAATGCCAGAAAGCGTCGAACTTGGAATACCATATTCCCTGGCTATATCCACTTTCTTCTTCCAACTATGTTCAATCTCTTTGTCGCGTGCGGATGTGCACTAGAACGCACTGGTACTGAGTGAGCAAATAGGGCGTCAAACCAATACGTAACGTCGTGAAGGTATTGTTGTCAAAGGCAGTTGATGTTTACAGTCCGAAGGAGACGCACGTGTGGATCCTTGAGGACGCTTTACCCCGGAATTCCACGGAAGCAGACGTTGTATAAAGTTGGATCCTTGAGGACGTTTTACCCCGGGACTCCAATATAGACCTCAGCAGAAAGCTGGTATATTTGTCACAGTTCGGCAGTAAGCCGGTTAGTTAGTTAGTTAGTTAGTTAGTTAGTTAGTTAGTTAGTTAGTTAGTTAGTTAGTTAGTTAGTTGGGTTATCCTCATTGCACTCCGGACATGTCCATAGGTGCTCAGATCCTCCCCTCAGTATGAACCCCAACGTCCGATGGCTAATAGTACCAGTTCTATGTTGATTAACAAGTCTTCTGGCGTAGCTGGTGTGCGTCTCGTTTTTTGCTGTGCCGATCTTAATTCCCAAATCTGCCATTCTGGCGAGTGATGTGGATTCACTGCCACCAAAGTCCTCTATTCTTCCCATTTCTCTGAGGGCATTGATAATATCAGCATGATCCATAGGCTGACAGTCGGTAGTGATAGCGGATCCAGCCAACCTGTCAACTCTTTCATTTCCATTGACGCCTGCGTGTCCCGGAACAAAAATAAAGGTGACTCCACGAACAGTGGACTTCTGTAATGATTCAAGCCATTGTCTTCGCACTGAACCTGCCTGAACCCTCCGGATCATACTCATTGAATCACTGAGTATACACACGCGGGTGTATTTGCCGGTATACTTACATTAACTTATTCAGACTGCGGAACAGAAGACAGAGATGACTGTCTGGATGTCAAGGTCGGACTGCGACCCGTCGTGAGAACATATCAGTCCATGGATGTACGAGCGGGCTTTTGTTCATGTGTTTGAATGAGTCTGGATTATTAATTGCATATTTTCTCATTGCTATTGTCAATATACAAATGGAACCTTTTAAAGAGAGTTCTCGTTCCGCTACGTTTGGAAGCTTCAACCTTCATCATGTTGTGTTACACTTGGCCAATGGCATATTAAGTTGTTGATGCCATTTGTTACATTGCGACGCCCTTATTCACCTTTGGTACGCCGCACATCACCACGCAGCTTTTACAGCACGTCACACTGTACGCCAAGCTTTCGCTCGTCACACTCTTCCAGCAGGTCAGTCTTTCTTTTCAAAGTTAAAGTTTTGAGCTTTCAAGCGCCAGCCGCCATTGTTTAATATGTATGTAGCGAGATATCGTAGCTGCGAGATTTCACGTTATTTCCTGGACTGACTAAAGAAAATTTTTTGATGAAATAAATGTTTCTTGCATTGTGATAATGAAAAGTTAGACTTAAACAGGGACGTGTATATAGTCGGAAATTATTTTTTAGATTCGACTTATGCAAATAATAGATTTAATCAAGTTTGATGTGTTAGGATTTCAAATACTAAGACAAAGAAGGAAAATTGTCGGGACTAAGCTGGTCATGTCGTCTCAACCGAAATTCGACTGATGCGAGGTCGACTTTAGTGGACTCGACTGTACAATGTATTCTCCGCATTGGGCATTTCCCTGTATGCTCAGTCCTCCGATGCTGCAGCCACTTCAAGATACCTCTGCTAATTGCTCCTATGATAGGTTGGCTTTTACGACATGTTTGTTAATCAGCAGTTGGCCTATTTACTCCCCTTTTTCCCAAAATGGAACCACGGAATCCACACGGGGATTTCTTACTTTAAAAAGTACGTCTATCCGTCCATCGGTCTGTCTGTCTGTCTGCGTGTTGATCTGACCAAATCTGGCTGTCTTGCCACTTCCTCTTACAAGCAACAGTTAAAATAGACGACTCGTCCTCATCTGCCCTCGGCAACTCTGGCGACTGAGATTACATCGGTCGAAGGTTTCAGATTACCACCTCGTGTGGTAATTCTATGAGCGCTCTTTTCAGTTTGTAGTGAGTTCCAGCATGAGTGTATTGATCTTAATATAGTTTCTTTCTTTCCTTCCTTTCTTTCTTTCTTTCTTTCTTTCGTTCTTTCTTTCGTTCTTTCTTTCTTTCTTTCTTTCTTTCTTTCTTTCTTTCTTTCTTTCTTTCTTTCTTTCTTTCTTTCTTTCTTTCTTTCTTTCTTTCTTTCTTTCTTTCTTCTTTCTTTCTTTCTTTTCTTTCTTTCTTTTTCTTTCTTTCTTTCTTTCTTTCTCTTCTTTCTTTCTTCTTTCTTTCTTTCTTTTCTTTCTTTCTTTCTTTCTTTCTTTCTCTTTCTTTCTTTCTTTCTTTCTTTCTTTCTTTCTTTCTTTCTTTCTTTCTTTCTTTCTTTCTTTCTTTCTTTCTTTCTTTCTTTCTTTCTTTCTTTCTGTCTTCAGTAAGTTTTAGCGTATGAGTATAATGTTAATATAGGGTTTCTCTCTCTTCTCTCTGTCTCTCTCTTTATCTCTCTCTGTCTTTCTCTCTCTTTCTCTCTTTATCTCTCTCTGTCTCTCTCACTCGCTACCTTTCTTTCTTTCATAATTGTTTTTCTTGTTTGCGTATAATACTTTAGGATAGAGTAAATTTAGCTAACAATTTTAATCGTCGTCGTCATCATCATCATCGTTATCATCATCCTCATAAACCAATCAGCAGGTGCTTTTTTTTTAAACTTCAAATTTTTCCTTTGTCCTTTTTTTATTTGTAATCACATTTTGTGACGTCAGGGGGTGGGTGGGAGAGGGGGAGGGGGAGGGGGGGGTCCTTGTTGTATACTCAAAGGGGCCCCACCTGAAAAATTTTGGAGACCACTGGTATAGGATGATGTTGAAGAATATTTTCTGCTTGGTCCGTGGTGTACATTCCATTCAATAGCTGCCGTTTGTTTTTCTTCTTTAATGATTCAATAAGAGTAACAAAGTTGACACAAACACGTTATTATCTTACATAGCCGCCATGGTGTAGAGGTGAGACGCTCGAATGCGGATCGGATGACCGTGGACTAAATTATTGACGGGGGCAGCATTTTTTTAAATAATGACATTGGCTTCCAGATCGACCCAGCGTTAAATAGGTACCAGGTACAGTCCTCTTGACCATATCACCCACTAAGTGCGATTGGTCTATAAAATATAGGTCTAGCCCTATATGCCCAATGCAACTGAAGGAGTGGAAAAGTGTCGGGCATATGACGCTAGATTAATAACTTTGTAG
Organism: Candidula unifasciata; assembly: GCA_905116865.2. Classification (NCBI taxonomy): domain Eukaryota; kingdom Metazoa; phylum Mollusca; class Gastropoda; order Stylommatophora; family Geomitridae; genus Candidula; species Candidula unifasciata. The sequence continues at coordinate 140,092 of CAJHNH020000156.1, forward strand.
ACAATCAGCACTCGGTGGATGATGTGGTCAACATAACAGGGATTTGGTAAATATAATACTGATGTGGTCAACATAACAGTGGTGTGGTCAACATAACAGGGATGTGGTCAACATAACAGGGATTTGGTAAATATAACACTGATGTGGTCAACATAACAGCGATGTGGTCAACATAACAGGGATATGGTCAACATAACAGGGATTTGGTAAATATAACACTGATGTAGTCAACATAACAGCGATGTGGTCAACATAACAGGGATGTGGTCAACATAACAGGGATTTGGTAAATATAGCACTGATGTGGTCAACATAACACTGATGTGGTCAACATAACACTGATGTGGTCAACATAACACTGCACATCTTTACTTACCAGGAGATTACCCGACACCCGTTCAAAGCGGGGTCGATTTGAATGCCAAATTTAATTTTTAAAAAAGTAACAAACCGCCTCTATGCTGATTTGAGCACAAGACCTTTCGGCCGATAGGCAAGCGTCTAGATGCAATGCTACCAGACTCCCACACATTAAATATAGCCTCCCCGTGTGGGTTCCGGGGCCCGGTTATAGGGAAGACAAGAAAAGACCCAATACCTACTCAAAAGCATGATGTAAGAATCGACTAACTGAAAGCTTCCTTCGAAGTCGGTGTGCAACTATCTCAGAGACAAGGTATCAAATGAGTCAGATCTGTAGAGCTGATGCGCACGCAACACTTGAGTTCTGGAACATGACTACAGTCCAGAAGCGGACGAACAACTAGAGCTTTTCGCCGGAGTTGACAGCTGATGAATGCGAAGAAGAAGAAATTCAGCCAGATCATAATTGTGGAAACCTTATAAGAGCTCAATGGCTCAATATGGTGTCCTCCAAATAGCACACAGACTGGGTGTCAAATCAATGCTTTACATTTCATTATACAAATTCATTTACATAATTTAAAAAAAAAAAAAAAATCGGGTAATGAGAATTTAAAGTACACGTAGAGTTATATAGAAGCAATCAAAAATGAAGCTCTGTTTTATAAACGAATCATTTTTATTTTCTTAATTATTCAGCTAGTCTGTCTTTTCTCTTTTCTTAGATCATTGGAAGCGCCATTGTTTCAGTGTCTTTGTTGTTCTGTTAACTTGCTGCGG